>CAUYSK010028110.1:0-36747 GCA_963575035.1 Avahi laniger
AGTAGAGACGGGGTCTCACTCTTGCTCAGGCTGGTTTCGAACTCCTGAGCTCAAACAATCCACCTGCCTCGGCCTCCCAGAGAGCTAGGATTACAGGCGTGATTGACCCACTTTTGAAAGGCAAAAACAAGACCAAAGATCGCTTTTAGTAAATTACGCTAGCAATGATTGTAAGACAGGCAAAATGCTAAAACACAACACCGAGTCGATCTACCTGAGCTGCAAACGCCCCTCTTGCCCCATCAGGGCTGTCGATACACGCCGTGCTTTCGCAAACAGCCCATCCTCCAAGGCATGCGCCGTCGTCGGTGGCTACCGGACTCTCCTCCTGGACAGGCGCATCGACAGCCGAGCCCTTCCTCTTCGACGTCTTTTTCTCCGAATTCGCACAGTCACCTTTTGTTTTTCTCTGTCGGAAGTGAGCAAGCTGCGCAAAAATGTAGAGAAGTAGTAAAGGCAAAGGTAAGTGAGAAAAAAATAACAGAACCACAAGGTCCACAGACTGGTGGGGAACATGAGGCCCTAGGGCTGACTCAGTCCACTCAGCCACACCTGGCCAATAGACCGCTTCGCCACAAACATCGATGACACTGGGACTAAGTTCACAATTATATCCAGAGAGTCTAACAATGAGGACTGTTAATTATGCCTCCATACAGACAAAGGAAAACAACACAGCCAATGGGCAGAATGGCTTTTCTAGCCCTTGGCAGTTTACAGAAAAATAAAACTTTTAAAAATACATCTATTTAAAAGACTCATAGCTTAAAGCATATTGAAGGTTTAAAATTATATAAAAGCTAAACCTCTCCTTTCTTGCCCCTATTTTCCCCAGTCAAGGAAATATATAGCCCAGCTAAAACTTCCTAGCTAACCATAGATTCTGAGACAAGGTTCAGAAATAGCAAAAAATTAATTAAGCCAGGTCAATCTAACATCTTCCTTTATGAAATCAGATGTTCTATTTTTCACGACACAGCTCATCAAAGCACCAGGGACCTAGACAGAATGTCGCCCATCAGAAAGCACAACCTAGCTGTTCAGACCCTCAAATCCGAGGGTTTTAGGCTATGTGCACACACCACCTCCCCACTAACACCTTAGTCAAAAAGTATGAGATCTAACATCAGCTTTTCACAGGGGGACATCTCTTTCCTCAAATGACAACTGTGGCTATAAAAACAAATGCATTTAACAAACATTTGTGTAAATAATACAAGTGTACAATTTCATGTGACACAGGAAAATTACACAAGGCCATTTCACGAGAAATAGCCTCTCAAGGACAGACTGCCTCCAAAACCAACCCCATTTTCATTTATTTTAATGCCGTCCTCCACCACATCCAACCATCTGTGGCAGGGTTCTTTTTCTACAACACAGACCTGGCTTCTGACCCGCCTCGCCCAACAAAAGGTATCTAGTTCCTTCCTCTCCCTCAATGGTACAAACCAGCAAGCTCGGGGAACATGTAAAGTAATTGCTAAACTTTGGGTTCACTTTCACCTCCTGGCCCATGTATGTGCCAGGCCTCCCTCTAAAACCCCAATCAAAGGTCTCAACATCATGGGGAGCCTAAGTGAGGCCACTCTGTCCTCTGCCTATCACCTGCCTGTCCCTGTCACTGCTCCACTCCAGTAACTTTCTATCATGCGGTGGCCCTGTGGTTTCCTGAAGGGAAGGAACTAGCACTGAACACCTCCTACTTGCTGATCAGTATGAAATTCTTAATGTTGTACCGTTTGACCTCAAACACAAGTTCGTGAGGCTCAGTCTCACTGCTTGACAGAGCTGGTAACTTCCTGGGGTCCCACAGCCAGAACAGGTGGCACAGGGAGTGGGAGTCACATCCAAAGCGCCCACGGTTCTCCGCTCTGCCTCTAGAGCGCGGGTCTACTGAGCACGTTTTAACCCCCACAATACGTCCTGAGAATAGTGAGCACCAAATGGAGCGAATTTTCTTTAATGAAAACTCCCTCAGAGAAACCTGGCTCCAAGCCACACGGAGCCCACTGGAGCGCAGCCCACCACAGCGCCCGCACCACGGAGGGGAACCCCGGGGAGGCGCTCCACAGCGGGGCACCACTTAGGGGATTTCCTCATATACCAAAAACTTGCAAGCCAGGCGTGGTGGCTCACTGTGACCTTGAGGCCAGAGCTTGGAGATCAGCCTGGGAAACATAGTGAGACCCCGGCTCTACAATGAGTAAGAGAACGTAGCTACTGGGGAGGCTGAGGCGGGAGGACCGCCGGAGCCTGGGAGTTCGGGGCTGCGGCGAGCCATGGTGACGCCCCTGTACTCGAGCCAGGTGACAGAGCGAGACCTTGTGACAAACCGTGACAGAATACCAAGTGAGAGGAAAATCTGAATGGGAGACCAGCCCTGGGGACGGCTCTGCAGCGCCACGTGCCCCCGGAGCAGAACTCGGCAAAAGGCTGCGCGGCAACCTGAGGAGCAGCCGCCCCCAGGACCCAAGCTGTCAGGTTTCCCGGGCTGCGCGGCGCGCAGGGTCGGGACTCAACACCAGCGCGCCCACCGCGCAGGCGCAGGCTCGCCCCGCCCCGGCGTCCCCCGCGCCCGGCCCGCCCGCGAGGCGTTGCGCGCCCAGGCCGCTGATTGGCTGCGACCGCGGCGGGGGCGGGCCCAGGAGGGGGCGGTGGATTCATGATGGCGGCGGCCAAGAAGCAGCTTCCCCGGGAGCCGGCGTGAAAGCCGAGACTTCGGCGGCGGCCCCAGCCCGACCGCGTATGCTCCCGGCAGGATGCGGTGCCGGACACCGAAGCCTGCCCTAGGACTTCACGCCGGAGCAGCGAGAGGAGGAGGCGCTGTTTACCTTCGCTCTCCCGGCTTCCACCTTTCCGCGCCGCTGCTTTTGCTCGGCTGCTTCCATCTTCCTCTGGGGCTCCTCGCGGGTCGCCCAGGGACTGCGGGGTCGACGGGGCGCCGCCTTCGCTCTGTTTACACTCCCTCCCCCTCGCCGGGCTCGCTTGCCCCCCGCGGCAACTGTCACGGAGCCGCGCCTGCCCCGCCCGGTGCGCCCGCCAATCAGGGCCGCGGGCTTGCGCGAGCGCACGCGCGCTGGGAACCGCGCGACCCGTGCGGAGCCCCGCCCCCACCTGTCGCCGGCCTCCAATTGGCCGACGATGTGCCCGCCTCCTCCGGAAGGACCAATGAGTGGGGCGCACAGGCCTAGGCGCGCGCTGTGGTAGGCCGATTTCAAAAGCCCGCCCAGGCCGCGGCGCGCGCAGATTCACTGACTTGGTGGGCCTCAGCCGCTTGTCCCGCACCGTCCGGAGTCACTGACTTGGTGGCCTCGGGGCTCGCGGCCCTTCGCGGCCGGCGTTGCAGGGACAGGGAGCCCCTAGGTGGGGTCCCCGGAGCCGTATCCTCTGCGGCCTGGGGGTGCGCGGGGCCCACAGCCGTCGCCCCCCACTCCCGCAGCTCTGCCCCGAGCGGCCTCCCGGAACAGGCGCCGTGAGGGGCTCCGTGCAGGCGGCGGCACTCAGCCCACGGGTAGGGGCAGTCCCTGAACCGCGAGGACGGAGGCTCCGAGGGCTGACTTTCTCAAATATTTCCTCCAGGAAGCCTCACTATCTCATTCCATTTAATGTGTTAAGTGTCTGTTCTTGATGACATGAGACCGGGTTTCTGGGTTTCTCTTTATTCCATGCACTTGTTCGTGTGCCTTCACTTGAAAGCAACTTGTTGTGGGAAAAGTGTTTGTTTGCTCCTTTCTCTCAGATTAAATAACAGTAACTAACACCTTCCCTTGCCGCCAGAGTGACACCTTGCTGATACAAGCTCATCTTGCAACCTCAGCAAGAACGTGGTTCTGAAGAACTACAACTTAAATCTCCCTCCAGAAGCCCCAGAAACTTGATCCCAGAAGGTCGTCCTCCTCCCTAGTCAGACCACAGCCCTTCTTGTAGTCAGTGGGGTTTCCAGTCGCAGCTCCAGTCCAGAAGTCTCCTGGCTCCCAGGCGGTGAATTGGGTGGTTTGAGCAAATGGGGCAGTGTGTCAGGGGTCAGGCAGGCAACAGCCTGAGGCGTGGGGGCTCTCAGACCTTGCAAAAACAGTCAGAGACCCAGATTTTGTGAATCTCTCAAATTTTTTGTGTTACAGTTGTTGACTGAAGAAAAAAAAACCAAGCTTTTAAAGAATTAAAGTTAGTTTTATTCAGAAGTCTTATTGAGGACTACAGCCCAGCCCAGCCGACATCTTTCAGACTGCTCCCACACAGTGGTTTAGCTCACAGTTCAGCAGAGGTTTGGTACCTGCAAAATCACATCAAGGTTTGGGTGTAAGAGTGCAGCACATCTGGTTATAGCTTACAGAAGCATAATCACTAACCCCACCAGATGTCTTATGTGCAGAGAAAGGCAAGACGGGATTATTCACCTATTAAGGAATATAATGACTCAGGCAAGAGATGCAGGACCATGTGCTCTATCCCATTTTGTCCTCAAAGCATCCTTCTGGAGAGCGGCACGTTGTCACAGAGTCAGGGACTTGTGAAATTACGCTGGCAGCAGAAAGGAGCACACACAGCTTCTTGCATTTGCTACTTTATTTCACATGATATATTTAAAATTTGGGGGGTGGGGACCGGTGTGGATGTGCCCAGTTTGCCCGAACTATGTTCCGGGCTTCTGAAACCCTAGAATCATTTCCATGGACATTCAAGAAGGCCTCTGCAAATGTCGGACCTGAGTCTTATTTCAATTTATTTTTAACTATTAAAAAGCTGTCAAATTATGTACATACCCTCAAGGAGAGAGAACTTAACTCCCCATCCCTCAAGTGTGAGCTGTGCCTAGTGACTTCCTCCTGAAGAACACGGAAAAGGAAAGAGGACAAAGTGTCACTTTATGATGGAGGAACCTGACAGACTTCACCTCAGCCAGGTGCCCAGGTCAGCAGCACAGAGACGAGTCTCTTGACAGTGTGTGCCTTTGATACGGGAGGTGACAGCCGCTGCACTTCACCTCTGTGATCTTCCTCCAAAACCCCGCAGCCCAGTCCAACCATGACAGAACATCATACAAATTTCAGTTGAGGGACATTCTACAAAATCCCTGCCAGTGCTCTTCAACAACCTCCAGGTCATCAAAACAAGGCGAGTCTGAGACACTGTCACTGCCGAGAGGGGCCCAAGGAGACGTGACAACCACATGTCATGTGGGCTGATTATCAGGATGGGATACCACATTAGGGACATCAGGCAAAAAACTAAGGAAATTGAATAAAGTATGGACCTAGTTAATAATGTCTCCATCCTGGTTCATTAACTGTAACAAACACAGCGAACTAACACACAAGTTCATAATGGGGGAGCTGTATGTGGGGGCTGTTTAGTACTATCTTCTCAATTTTCCTGTAAATCTAAAACTGTTCTGAGAAAGCCTATTTTAAAAAAACCTGTTGTATGCCCTCTTGAACATGTGTGTACCACCCAGCGTGACCTAGCTACCTTGAGTTGCTTAACTAAATTAACCGGTTTTTGTGCACACTCAGACCTGTTTAGTGTCTCCTAACACAGTCACGGTCCGCGGTTGTGGACAAGAGCTGGGGTCTGAGATGTGGGGCTGTGTGTGCTGGTGCGGACCCTGGGAGGGCAGCACGGAGGCTGCGGGCGACCGGGCTCAGACACCGTGATCCGACCGGAGGGCCTTGTCTCTGCGGTCTCAGGCCTCAGGTGAAAGTATGTTGAACTTGCGGACGTCAAAGGTAAACTCCGGACCCTCCAGGACCAACGGAACAGTTACTCCAGTCCAGCCTGGTCCGCAAATGCCCTGGAGGCTGGACCCTGCAGCCTTAGGTCCTCCAGGTCCGTGGGGTCACAGAAGGGCCGTGGCAGGTATAAAACCATGAATACCGCGTGTGGCGGTGCTGGCGGCCAGGCAAGTTTCTGGTCAGTGGTGTGGAGGGGTAGCGGCCAAGGCCCCCGTCCCCAGGGTCCCCCATGTTCCCATGTGACCCTATCCCCAGGGCTCCCCACAGGGGTGTTCCCCCGTCGACAGGGTCCCTCTCGCTGTCCTCAGGCCCGACCACCCACCCCCGTCCCCAGGGCCGGCCAGGCCAGGCTGACCGTCGGTCGGTCTGGAGGTTAAGGCCCAACCCAATGCACCACCATGTCTGTGTCTTGAGCCCTGCCCTGAGGGAAGGCCTGGCCAGGGTCGCAGTAAGGCTGTCCCACCGAGGTGTCCCACGGAGGTGTCCCTCGTCCCGGCCCCGTGCCACCTCCCCTCTGCCCTGCAGAATCCCCCAAAGCCCGGGCGGGCGCCCCCGCACCCAGCG
The DNA here is from genome assembly GCA_963575035.1 of Avahi laniger. Lineage (NCBI taxonomy): Eukaryota > Metazoa > Chordata > Mammalia > Primates > Indriidae > Avahi > Avahi laniger. The sequence goes on from CAUYSK010028110.1 coordinate 6,300, forward strand.
ACCCGCGGACCCCGCTCACCTTGCGTCCCACGAGGGGCCGTGCTGCGCTCCCTCTGTGCCCCCAAGCTCCCTGGAACCGCAGGGGATTGGGGAGCGCTCCTCCGGTCTGCCCTGCCCACTTCTCTCCCTGCCCGCTCAGCCCCGCCTGGGCCACACCTGGGGACCAATGTTTGCAGGTCTCGGAAAGTACTCTCCCAGGGAACTGGCGACCGCCACCCGCTCCCGCCCCGCAGCCCCGCGGCTTGCCGGACTCCACAGCCAGGGAGCGGCGCGGCCCTTCCTGCGGGCTGTCTGGGACCACTGAGGCTGGTCTCCAGAAAGTAAACCGAGGTCCCGCAAGGCAGCCGGGCTCCTGAGCCGTTCCCTCCTGCAGGTAACAGAACCTGGGAGAGGTGGGCTGTGGTCACCTGCCCCACGGTCATCTCCTACGGTGGCGACATGCTGGACTCGTCTGTGGCAGAACAAATGACCCGACTGACGCTGAAACTCTTGGGACAGGTGAGACAGGGCCCCGGACACTCCTGTTTTTAACAACTCCTTAAAGGAGCTCTGCTTTAGGTTGCCAAACAGAACTTAAGATACCACGTCCTGGGTTCCTCCCTCTGGCAAACTGCCTGACAGTATATTCCTGCTTCCAAAGCAAACCTCTTTTCAGTGATTTTTAGCCTCATAATAAAGAAATGTGGTTTCCTGGTTTTTTTCTTTGCATTTATACAGAACCAAGTAGATTCTTCTAGCAATTTGTGCATTCAGGAGGCAGGCACGAGCCTGTCCACCAGAGGTCTCCACAGCCCCACAAAGCTCCAATAGAGCGTCCCAGGAGTCAATGTTTAAGGGACACTCCCTTTGGAGACAGAGCCCTGCTGATGTAGAATGCAGGGCCCCGAGGGATGGGCCTGGGGCTGGTAGCCTGGCAGACCCATTCTCATGCCTGGTCTTAACCGTCGCTGAGGGTCTGGGTGGTCCCTGACGGGCCTGCCTGTCCTCTCGGGGTCCCCAGGAGTGTCCCCTGCCTGCCTTGTTCCTCTTGCGGCACCTGCCCCCAGCCTCTCGCCAACCCTGCACCCCACGTCCAGATGGCCCATGGCTGCCGTGGGAGAGGCTGACAGGAGTCACTCTAGGACAGACCCAGTAGGCAGCTGCTGCGCCCATGACCCAGGTGGGGTGAGGAGGATGCTCACTGGCCAGGAAGCCCAGATGGCCTCGCCCAGACGGTCTCTTCTGGGGCTGTTCTCCAGAAATCTGCCTGAGGGGCCAATGAGAGCATCCATGCCATGCATTACGTTGAATGCGTGACCAGCACAGTCCCTAGGAGGACACTCTCACACAGCACTTCCTGCCCCCAGCACTTCTGTCTGGGGCGCTGGCCACGTGGGAAGCCACTTGGTCATTTCTAGAGCGGGGTGTGTTCTCCACTCACGCCGAGCCTCTGTCTGGAGCCTGTGTCCTCATCGCCCGCTCTTTTCCTCACAGAAGCTGGCGCGGGAACGAGAGAACATGGATGGGGACTCTGAGGGCCCCTACCTCCTGCCAGGTGAGAGCTGCGGGGTGCTCGGGGAGGGCACAGGCGTGAGAGCAGCCCCTCCAAGGGGAGGCAGGAGACAGACCCTAGGAATCACCCCCTGGGGACCAGCAAGGCTGTCCTCAAAGTGCTTCCTTCGCATCAGAGCTGAAAGGCCTTTGTTTTCAACTTTGGATCATCCTCCATACCTTATCCCCTTTAGTCTGTGAACCTCATCATTCACACTTGTGGATGGGGAAATGGAGGCACAGAGAGGTTAGGTAACCAGCCCCAGGTTGCTCAGCTCAGAAGTGGTCACACCCAGGTCACACTGAGCTTGCTCTGCGGGCAGATAGGGACAGCTAGGGAGGCCCAGAGGAGCATTTCTTGTTCTTTGGAACATGGGGCAGCCCTTGGGCTGTAGGGGCTCCAGGCACCTCCTAAGGGCAGCTGGCAGAGCCTAGGGTCCCAAGTTCAGAGAGGAAATCTGGAACCAGGTCCCCTGACTGAGGGGCCAGAGTGATCAGACAAGATGGCTGCAACGTGCCAGTGGGGACCGGATTCCAGGGCAGCCCCCGGGGACCAACTGTTTGAGGTCCCAGCACCCGGGAACAGTGTGATGCTACTGTGCCCAGCCTGAAGAAGGAGACCAGAGCCCTGGGCTGGGGCTGAACTGACCCCTTCCAGAGCCTTCTCAGGAGTGCAGACCCCTTCCCAGAGAGGTGGAGCCTCTTGGCGGTCAGACCAGTCTCCAGATGGCTCGGGGTCAGCGAGGCCAGGCTGCGCCCACCTTAGGGCCTCCTGCTTCTCGGAGCCTGAGGGACCTCATGTCACAGGTGTGCAGCAGCGGTGCTCAGGTCCCCAGGGGGAGTCTGCACCACGTGACTTCCAGCTTCTCTCCAGGAAGGGACAGAGGAGTTCCCTGGTTACCCTTCCCCCAGCTCCCAGGCTCTGGTCTCCCCTTTGGGACAAGCGTTTGCTCCCAGGTCACCCGGGTGCCCAGGAATGTGGGTGAGGTTGGAGCACTCTGACAGGTCTGCGGTGACAGTGACGTCCTCCTGAGTGCATTCCTCAATGAGCAGTGTGTGCTTCCCTCCAGGAAAGGAGGGTGGGCCGGAAGACGCCCTGCGCAGTGCTCTGAGGAGAAGGCGGGACCTTCTGCAGAGGCTCCGGGTAGGCCTGGCCGGGCTCCTGTGGCTGAGACACCGGCCACGTCCAAAGGCGCGGGCGGCGGGCGGGGTCTTGTGGATTCTTGGGCCTGGTTCTCTAGTTTCTGCAACTGGCGGCTGGGTAACTGATGACTTGCAAGCAGCTGGGAGACTTTTGGCCTGGCCTCGTGAAACGTGCACAGGCTGGACCCCAACCAGAGCACTGTTAGTTTAGAGACCCCCTTCGGTCACTCTTACTGACGGTGGAAGTGTTGAGTAAGGGCCCAATTCCAGCGGGAGGTGGAACTCCAGGACACCCAGGGCTCTAGCGGGCTCAACTCCCAGCTGCAGGGGACGACCACGCCAGGGATGCAGCGGTCAGAGAATGTCACACATGGGCCTGGGAGGGGAGGCCGAGCTGCCTTTCCAGGAGACCTTTGCCGGGAAGGAGGCCTGAGCTGTGCTTGAGAGGATACGCTCTGTTGGCTAGGAAAAGAAAACAACCAGAAACTAGTTAAAATGCTTTGGTAAATTTTAAAAGGGGCAAAACTCTCCTGTGTGCACCACAGGAGGGGTTCCTGGGCTTCGCTTTCTGGCAGCCGGGCTCCTGGCTGGCCTGAGGCCTGAGCAGCCTCTGTTCCTTGCGTCCTGGCCAGGGAGAGGGAACCTGAGGCCCCTCGCACCCAGAGGCCGAGGAGGCTCCTGGCTGGCCTTTGGGGCTCTCCCCCCGACACCGTGCAGCAGGCTCTGCGTCCCCTGCAGGAGCAACGCCTCCTGGACGAGCTCTCCCAGTCCCAGTCCTGGAGGGGGGTGCACGGAGGAGCCCGCGGGTCAGCCCTGCCCCCGGAGGTGCCGCCCACCTATCCCGCCGCCTCCCCACCTCCGCCAGCCCCAGAGACGCCACAGATCATCCAGCACCTGGTAAGAGGGTGAAGGTGAGCTGAGCATCGCACAGCGGGGCGGGAGGGACTGAGCTGAGACTGTACAGCATGTCACCTAGCCAGAGAGGGTGTCGGTCACCCCACCTCTGTCCTCTCAGCCGACCTCAGCAGCACATGAAAGTGCTTTGAGAGGGTCAGTCTGCTGAGGCTGACAGGCGGTGCCTGGAGCTGTCGGTGGGTCCTCTGCGTCCTCACAGGCGCCCTGAGGATGCGGGGGCCCTGATGAGGAGCTGGGCCTCTCTGCCTCCCTGACCCTGGCCCTCGGTCCCGGGAGCAGGAGTGTTAGTGCCACCAGAAGGCCCTGCATTTGGGGAGTGTGTCAACTCTTTTTCAAAACTTATAATGACCAGGGGATGCCTAAGACCCTAGTTTCAAGGTCAGATTTTTAAAAGGTAAGTGTCATTCCACTTTCGAGAGCTTCGTACCATTATCCAGTGTTCTTGGTTGCAAGCAACAGAAAACAACTCGACTTCCTTAAGCAGAAGGGGATGTGTCGGAGGCCCACGGGCACTGAGAAGAGGGGTGAGAGCTGGGAACCTAGAGGTCTCAGCCTCAGGGGACTCGGTGGGGCAGGATGCAGAGGACCGGAGAGAAGAGGCTAGACGGGGGGCAGGTCCAGACACAGAAGGCTCTGGACAGATTGGCTGAGTCCATGACCTGGAAGGCTTTGGACCAGGAGGGGACCCTGGCAGCAGCCCGTGGCAGAGGGAGCAGAGTGGGAGGCACCCCCAGAGTTCCCTCTGCTGATGGGCCATCTTCATGCAGGTTCCAGATACCCTGGGCCTTGCCTTCTTGTCTTCCAGCACCTGGAACCTCCCCCAGAATGGCAGGGGGACAGGTGCGGGAGGCCCCTTCCCAGACAGGTCTGTGCTCGACACATATTCATCAGGGCCTAGCTATGCCTGCGGTCTCCACCCCGGCCCCAGTGGCACCAGGAGGGCAGGCAGGGCTCTTGGTCCCTGTGATGAATTTCCTGGCAGCTGGACTCAGAGACCCTGAGGTGGGAGGTCCTGTTGGCCCGACAGGCACAGCCTGTCCTAGAGATTGCCCCCCAGGTCTATACCAGGGGTCGACAAACTACGGCTTTGGACCAGAGCTGGCCTGCCTCCTCTGCTTGCACAAACTTCAAGCCAAAAATGATTTTACATTTTTAAATGTTTGGCAAAACAACAACAAAACAATAAAATGATAATACTTTAGGCCAGGCAAGATGGCTCACATCAGTAATCCCAGCACTTTGGGAGGTCGAGGCAAGAGGATTACTTGAGCCCAGGAGTTCAAGACCAGCCTGGGCAACATAGCAAGATCCCATCTCTACAAAAAATTTAAAAATTAGCCAGGAGCGGTGGTGCATGTCTGTGGTTCCAGCTACTTGGGAGGCTGATGCAGGAAACTCTCTTGAGCCCAGGAATTGGAGGTTATAGTGAGCTATGAACAGGCCACTGCACTCCAGCCTAGACAACAAGCAAGACCCTATCTCTAAAAAAAAAGACAACAATAATACTTTATAACACATGAAAATTACATGAAATGCAAGTTTCAGTGTTCATAGATAACGTTTTATGGGACCAGTCTCACTTGTTGACATGCTGTCTGTGGTTGCTTTCATGCTGTCTGTGGCAGAGTTGCATAGTTGCAATTGAGACCATGAGGCCCACTCAGTCAAAGCGATTAACTCTCTGGCCCTTTACAGAAAATGTTTGCCTATAAACTTTTATGCTCCTGGTCTGCGCCACCCTTTCTGTGAGCTGAGGGCAAAGTGACAAGTTCATGCTGGGCCTTATACATCTGGAAAGGGAATAAAACAGGTCTTTCTGGTGCATGCTTGAAATTGCTGTATGTTTATTTTCACTTGGAAGATAAACCAAAGCTTATTTTCATGACAAATTTAATATATGTAGGACAGTATGTGCAAAAGCTACAGTAATTTGCCAGGTGGGTCTTGGTGCTGGGATAGACAGGTCACTGGGGCAGAACCTAGAACACCTCTCAGATGACTCCGCCATTCTACACACAGGTCTGTGGAGTCCCAATGCCATCAGTCCTTAGGGAAATAATAATTAAAACCACAATGAGCTACCACTATCTCTCTATTAAAATGGCTCAAATCAAAAAGATTGATCTTTTCTAGTTCATAAGCATGATGACTGGGTGTTCACATGCGTGTGTGAGATGTGCATCCCTCAAACCTTGTTACACCGATGTTGGCACATTACCCATCAGACGTGAAAAAAAAACAAAACTGACCATACCAAGTGTTGGATGCCTCTATTAAAGTAGGATTAATGAAAACAGGCATTAGCTTACTCTGCTGAAGACAGGAAATGTGGGGAACAGTAAAAATATTAATGCTATGTCCTCAGTGATACCCAGACTCAAATATATTTGTGTTTAATCTCTGGGGTTAATAATTTAAAGTTTTCGTTGGATGCATAGATCGATGGATGGTTGACTAGGTGGATGGCTGGCTGGATAAATGGTTAGATGGATGAATGACGGGATAGATGGGTGGATGGGTGGACGGATGGGTGGGTGGATAGGTGGATGGATGGATAGATGGATGGGTGGTTGGATAAATGGTTAGATGGATGGATGGATGGGTGGGTGGATGGGTGGGTGGATAGGTGGATGGATGGATGGATGGATGGTTGACTAGGTAGATGGCTGCCTGGATAAATGGTTAGATGGATGGATGACTGGATAGATGGGTGATGGGTGGATGGATGGATAGATGAGTGGGTGGGTGGATGGGTGGTTGGATGGGTGGGTGGGTGGGTGGATGGCTGGTTGGATAAATGGTGAGATGGATGACTGGATAGCTGGCTGGATGGATGGATGGTTGGATAAGTAGATAGATGGATGGGTGGGTGGATGGATGGTGAGTGGGTAAATACTGTAGAACACTTTCTCTGAGGACGCATTCAGATAGCTAATCACCTGGCTGTTCCTAGGTGCCACAGCCTCCGGCCACCATCATTCAGCAGTTGCCTCAGCAGCCGCTCATAGCACAGATTCCTCTCCCCCAGGCTTTCCCTACTGCAAGGTCAGGAAGCATTAAGGAAGGTAAGTGTTCCATATTAATATTGTTATGGGTTCATGAAATTTTCTACTGAAAGGGAAAATATTTTTGTAAGCAGGATAGTTATTTAGTGTTTTGGCTGCTCAACACGACAATAACTTCAGGAAATTCTTATATGAAGGGTATCTCTGAGGGAAGAAGACAAGGTATAAGGAAGAGGACTAGACTAGGAATTGAAAGAATTGAGCTCCATTTTAACTCTTCCAATTATTAGCTATACAAAAGCTGTGATTAAACTGCCTTTTTTTGTTTGTTTTTGAGACAGAGTCTCATTGTGTTGCCCAGGCTAGAGTGCCGTTGCATCGTCACAGCTCACAGCAACCTCAAACTCCTGGGCTCAAGCGATCCTTCTGCCTCAGTCTTCCGAGTAGCTGGGACTACAGGCGCCACCACACCCAGCTAATTTTTTCTATCTTTAGTGGCCCAGCTATTTTTTTCTATTTTTCAGTAGAGATGGGGTCTTGCTCTTGTTCAGGCTGGTCTCAAACTCCTGACTTCAAGCAATCCTCCTGCCTCGGCCTCCCAGCATGCTAGGATTATAGGTATGAGCCACCACACCTGCCAAAACTGCTTGTTTTAAAATAACTTTTAGGCTGGGCACAGTGGTTCACACCTGTAATCACAATACTTTGGCCAGGAGTTTGAGACCAGCCTGAGCAGCATAGTAAGACCGCCATCTCCACAAAAAAATGGAAAATTTAGCTGGGTGTGGTAGTGCCTGTAGTCCCAGCTGCTCAGGAGGCTGAGGCAGGAGGATCTCTTGAACTCAGGAGTTCAAGGCTGCAGGGAGCTATGATGCAGCCACTGCACTCTAGCCCTGGCAATAATGGGGTGAGACCCTGTCTCAAAAAATAAAAACTAAAAAGTAACTTTTAAATATTTGATTTTTAAAAGTTTTATTGAAGTGACAGAATAAGTTGCACATATTTGAGGTGCACAATTTGACAAGTTTTATCATATATTTGTACCTGAGAAACCATCACTACAATCACGAGAGTGAACATCTCCACCACCCGCAAAGTTCCCTCGTGTTCCTTTTTAATCCCTCCTTCCTGACCCCCTCAAGCACCTGCTGAGCAGCCTTCCGTCACTATGCATTAGTTTGCATTTCCCAGATTTCTGTATAAATGGAATTGCGCAGAACGTCCTCTTTTTTGGTATGGCTTCTTCCACTCGCGTAACTGTTTTCAGAGTCATCACTGTTGTTGGGTATCAACAGGTGGATCCTTCCGGTTGCCAAGCCGTGTTCCGTCGTGTGGGTATCTGATTAGTTTGTTATCCATTCGCTGCTTAATGGATGTCTTAAATTCATTTTGAGTTGCTTTTAACAGAATACCTGAAACTGGGTAATTTATACTGAGAAGGAATTTATTCCTTACAGTGATGGACTCTGGAAAGTCCAGCGTCGAGGGGCTGCGTCTGGTGAGGGCTTGCTGGTGGGGACCACAGAGTGCAAGGTGGCGCAGGGCACCCCGTGGCGGGGGGTTGAGTGTGCTAACGTGCCAGCTCAGGTCTGTCTTCCTCTTACAAAGCCACCAGATCCCCTCCCCATGACCTATTAATCCATTACAACACTAATCCATCAACCCGTGAGTGGACTAATCCGTTCATGAGGGCAGAGCCCTCACCATCCAATCTCCTCTTAAAGGTTCCGCCTCTCAAAGCTGACACATCGGGGTTAAGTTTCACCATGAGTTTTGGAGGGGACATTCAAACCACAGCAACGAGCATGTGGGTTGTTTTCAGTTTTTGGTTATTACTGAAAAAGCTGCTATAGATATTCGTGCATGTGTCTTTCTTTGGACGTATGCTTTTATTTCTCTTGGATAAGTACCTGTGAGTGGAACGTCTGAATCATATGGCAGATGTATATCTAACTTTTATGAAACCGCCAACCTGTTTCCATAGTGTCTATACCATTTTACATTCTCACCAGCAGTGTTTAAGAGTCCCAGTTACTCATAACCTCACCAACACTTGGTATGGTCAGTCTTTTTAATTTTAGCAATTTTAACAGGGATGTAGTGGTAGCTCTTTGTGGTTTCAATTGGCATGCCTGTAATGAGCGATGGTGCTGGGAGTCTAGGGACAGACCTGTGTGTAGAATGGCCGAGTCATCGGAGAGGTGTTCTCGGTCCTGTCCCAGGGACCTGTCCCTCCCAGCACCAAGCCCCACCTGGTGAGTTACTATTGCTCCACCATACCTTGCCGTACACACCAGGCCTGGCCCGGCCCCACGCAGCAGGGTGCACCATCCACACTCCCGTCCACGTGGAGGAGCCCGGGCGTGGCAGAGAGCACGACCTGTGTACTTGCACGTGGAGGTCCCGTCTTTCCTCATCACTTGATCTTTCCAGGTGAACTTAAGTGACAGTCAGGTTCTCAAAGCAAACCGAGATACCTGTGTGTGTGCACACGCCTGGGCTGCATGGGCGAAAACGCGGCACTTAAAGTCCGTGGTGACAAAGTAAATACTCACTAAGTCGCTATCTATTTAGAAAAAGTAAGTTCGAATTCCTTATTCCACTCCTTATCCCCAAACAAATCCCAACTGTATCAAATATTTGAATGTAAAAATATGAAATTTCAAAAGTACTAAAACACCGCTTTGGAGACCGCTTTGTTCTGTGTAAAGCACGGACGCGTTCCGAGCCGCCTCCTCTCCCCAGTAATAAAGGATTTGAGGTCCTCAGATCCCACCTTCCTTCCCCTGACTTACATGTTACTGATCGTTGTTCCAGCTCTACTTTCTAAAAACATTCTCGAAAGCAGACGCTGGAGTAGTCTCACACAGAATAGATCCGCTGGGTTTACCCAACAGGACTGCGTGATTTCCAGGGTCTAGGTGCTGCGGAAAGAACCGATGTTTAACTACCACGTTGTCGAAAGTCACGGCATGTCATGGTGCCCAGTGTTGGCGAGCGCGGCCGTGACAAAGCACCACAAACGGGGGGGTTAAAACAACGGGAGTTTATTTCCTCGTAACTCTGAGGTCGGAGCCCAAGATCAGGTGTGGGCAGGGCTGTGCTCCGGCCCGGCTCCAGCTGTTCTTGGACCGAGGCTGCCCCCCCGTTTCCTTAGGGGGCTTCTTCCCCGTGTGTCTGCTCTGCCGCCGTCTTACAAAGACACTCGCTGCATCAGGGCCAACCTGGAGAAGCCAGGATGGCCTCCCCCTCTCAAGATCCTTGATTACATCTGGAAGACCTTTATCCACATAAGGCCGGGCTGGGGTCTTGGGGATTGAGGCAGGGTCCTTCCTTTCGGGGTCACCCTGCAGCCCGGCCGCTCGGGAAGGCAGAACTCAGCACAGGCCCCAAGGCCCCGCGCGTGCACACAGGTGTGCCGACGTGTCCTCCGGTGCTCGTGACGCACCGTCTGTTTTACGCGGTGACACACGAGCGCTGTCGCTCGCCCCTCTCCTTGCAGACTTGGTGGACGCGCTGCTGCTGCAGAGCGCGCAGACGCACCAGATCCTGGCGCACAGCCTCCTGCTGCAGGCCCTGCCCCGCCCCGCCGCCCAGGTAGGCGCCGCGCAGGCTCCGGCCGAGGGCACCGCCCCCGCTGAGGACCTGGAAATTTCTGCGGGAGTAACTCCTGGCTCAGTCTGCGTTCCGGCTGTGAAACCCCAGCGCCCGCCAGCCCCGCCCCAGGCGGGGAAGGCGCGGCGCAATTTGGCGGGAAGCTGCCTCCTCTAGGGGTGCAGCCCCCGCCCCGCCTGGGCACTGGGACCCCCGGTCGGACCGGCGCGGGGGCGGATTCCCGGAGGGGGCGCTGGGCGGGGCTGGAGCGTCCCGGGGGTCCCCGGGGCGGGAGGGGCCGTCCTCACGCCCTGCGCTCCGGACCGACCGCAGTGGGCTCCAGCCGCCGTCCCGCGGGCCGCAAGGCCGAGGCCGCCCGCCGCGCCCCGACAGCACCAGCGCCGAAACCAGCACCGGCACCAGCACCGCCGCGCGCGCGCCGGCTGCTCCGCGGGGCCCGCCTGAGCGCGTAGGTCCGGGGATCCCAGCCCCGGGGGCGCGGGCGGGGGACTGGGGAGCCCGGAGAGACCCCGCGTCCCCCCAAGGTCGCGGCCTCAGCCCCAGCGCCGCGCGGCGGGGACCCCCGGCCTCTCTTAGGGCCGCGTCCTGCCCATGCCTGCCGGGTAAGGCGGGGTCTTCCATTCGGTCCGCACCCGGCCAGCGGGAGCTGGGAAATGCCTCGCGGTGGGTGGGGCCGGGCTCTGCCCATCTTGCGAAGCACGGGGACTTCGTCGAGGAAGAATTTAAGAGAAACATGGCTCAGGAGCCGTAATAGAAAAGATCAGTAGCTTTAGCCGCAAAGTGCAGACACCCCAGTCCCCATGGGCAGCACCAAAGACAAGGTCAGGTCCCCGCTCGCGTAGGAGAGGACAGCAGGCCGTGCGCGGCTTCCGAGTGTGCGCGTGCGTGCACATGAGTGTGTACGTGGGTGCGCGCGTGTGGACAACACCTGCCCGATGCGGGTTGGTGCCCGAAGTTCCCTTCCTGGAACTCACCCTCCAGCGGACCAGGGGGAAGGGCCTTCCCTCTCCCCAGTGTGTTCCCTCCCGCCCTGTCAGGGCTTCTTATTTTTGTTACTTTTTTTTTTCGAGGGTTGGGTTTATGTTCCGGTGCTGTTTTACTTTTATTGTTTGTAGACAGGGTCTGGCTCTGTTGCCCAGGCGGGAGTGTGGTGGAGCCATCACAGCTCACTGCATCCTCCAACCCCTGGGCTCAAGGGGACCCTCCTGCCTCTAGGCCCAGTGGCTGGGACTACTGGTGCACCACCACGCCCTGCTAATTTTTAAAAAATTTCTGTAGAGACGGGGTCTCACTATGTTGCTCAGGCCGGTCTGCAACTCCTGGGCTCAAGCGACCCTCCCACTCTGGCCTCCCAAAGTGCTGGGATCACAGGCATGAACCACTGCTCCTGACCCCTTGCTTTTTAATGTTATTTTTATTTAAATATTGTTTTTAAGTATCATGTGTAAGTTTTCATTCCCTCCCTCTGAGGATAGATTCTTTCATTCCCTAAGATCCTCATGAGCAGGCGCCTGTTTCTACCTTTGCATCCTTGGAACCTTGCAGGTGGGAGGCAAGATGCTGCCACTCAGCCAGGCGCAGGCGTCCCCCCTGGCGTTCTCCTGCGGGTGGGAACCACTGATTCCACCTGGATGGACAGGTCTGAGCTCTGCCTGAACCCGCGGAGCTGCAGGGGGGGCGTCTGCTTCTCACCCATCTTTCTGTGCACTTTTGGATGTGATTCCAGAGACTGTGCTCTTGTTAAAAAAGCATGAATTAAAGGTCTGACACCATATCCTATTTTCACACTGACTTTTTTAACATGGCTTTTCTCTTTGGTTCTATTTCTCAACATAATTATTTAGTTGAAGGAAGAAATGTGGCAAGAGTTGATGGTCTTTGCACGGCCTGGTCACTGGCTGGGCAGCCTGGGCCTTGACGGTAGGCTGAAGGCTCAAGGTTAAAGAGCTCCCGAGGGCGGGGTGGGCCCCAGCAGGGGGCCGAGGGGGCGAGACCTGTCTCTTTACCAGAGCACTGGGATTCCCAGGAAAGATCAGTAGACGCCTAGAGAGGAGAATGAGGTTTGTATGTTTTCTCAATTCTCCGAGTTTTAAAACCATCTCGTGTCCTACACCGAGGAAGGAATGGGAATTTGTTGTGCATCAGTGCTCTCCTCAGGGGTTTAGCCCCGACCTGGCTGCTGCCTTCTGCAGCCCACAGGACAGCGACAGCCAGCTGAGCTCCCAGCCTGGGCCCGTCCCCACCCCATCCTCTTGTCCAGAGCGTCGGGCATCAGAAAAGGCCCCTGCTCAGGGGCTGCAGCCTGGTTCCGGCACGTCGGTTCAGCTCGTCCAACACCAGCTTCTCCTCGTGGTGCATCTGGGGGAGAGGAGGAAGCGCTGGGCCTGGCCGCAGGGAGCGAGCCTGCACCCAACCCTAGGGCCGTCTCCTCGGGAAGCACCTCCGCCTGGCAGCGCTGCTCCCGCAGGCGGGACCTGGTTCTGCTCACCTCAGACCAGCACCTGTGCACAGTGCACCAAGCCACAGGCAGGAGGGCCCCTGGAGAGAAAATCTTTTGTAAAGATTTTCTAAACGTTAAGCTTTTGGACCAAACATCAAGCACTGGTGCTCAGGTCTTCCTTCCAGTGGCGAACACACAATACAGCTAAGCGTATCTGGGGAGCTGCTGGACATTTAGAACCAACATTTGTGAGTCTTTCACAAAGGGCAAGGTGGAAGCCTTGGTCTTGGCCTTGGGTCCTCAGGTCCAGAGCTGGGCAGAGGCCTGGGGGTGCCCACCCAGGCACACCTCAAGTGGGAAGGTCATTGGGCTCCTACCTTCTGCCAATCTGCCTCTGTGCTGTGTGTGAAGCCCAGGAGGTGACAGAGTCCGTGGATGGCAGTCACCTGTCAGAATAGTTAAAATAGTAGCTCGGGAGGATCCGACGGAAGCCATCCCTTCAGGAGCACCCCAGTGTCACGGGCTGCTCTTGGTGAGCGGCAGGACGCAGTGGCCCAAGCTGTCCTGAGTCAGGGACGCTGGGGCAGGACCCTGTGGGACTCAGCCTGTGTCCCTTCCCGTCTAAAATGGGAAAAACCCACCCATGGAGGGGGCTCGGAGCATGGAGCTGCCCAGGACCTGCCAGCAGTGCCAGGAGGGGTTCGTGTAGGAAGAATGAAGCAGTCAGTGGGAGACAGAACGGGGAGTGGGGCAGTGGGGGCTGGCCTCCCGGGGCTCAGAGGGGAGGGGGCACAGCCTGGGAAGGGTGGGGGGCGGCAGGAGAGTAGCAGGGGGCAGGGCCCTCGAGCAGACCCCGACTTAACTGGACGCTCTGTGCAGAGGGGTTTGGAGGCAGAGGCGGGGCACCAGCTGCTGGCATGGGAAGACCCACTGGCCATCTCCCCCCCACAGGGCAGGGCTCCAGGACAGAGCCCAGAGAACCGGCAGGTAAGGGCTGCTCCTCTGGGCAGGTGCTCTGGAGACCGGAAGTGGCCCCAGCCTGCAGAAGGCCAGGGATTGAGAGACCAGGAAGGTCACTATAGGAGGATCAAGGTCTCCCCTGGGATGGGGTGAAGGGAGGAGGCTGGCCCAGGTGGATGTGCCTGGGGCTGGTGAGGCCCAGTGGGACAGGGAGGACGAGGAAGGGAAGGCAAGATGGAGGGCGCAGCTGCAAAGCAGCCGGGGTCCTGGGGTGCCAGGCTGGCCCCCCCAGGGTGACGGGGAGCCCACAGGAAGGGCTCTGGGCCAGAGGAGGGAACACCAGGGGCAGACCAGGGAGCCATCCACGTCCCCACTCCCCGCAGAGATCCCAGGGCTGAACCCAGCTGGGCCACCTCCCTTGACAGGACGAGGGAGCCTAGGCTGAGGTCACGCCCTCTCGTGCCGTCCAGCTGGGAAGCTTCGAGTCACACAGGAGCACTGGGGTCCCCAAAGACCAGTCAGGGGCAGCTGTTCAGCCACAGGAAGGTGCTCAGGTGACTCCGTGGGCAAGGCAGACAGGAGTCAGGCACATGTGGCTCTTTGTTTTTTGCATCAAGCTGAGGAGAAACATCTGGAAGGTCCTGGAGGCTCTGACCCCGCCTTCTGGCAGCTCAGTGAGAAGCTGACCTGGCGGGTCTCAGCAGCACAGCCTGCTCCTCCTCAGGGCTGAGAAGGCTCCCCCGGGGCTTCCGTGTTTCCTGCTGTGTCCTCTCTTTCCCCCAGCACTGGCCCGCGGCATGCCGGCCCCGCCTGGCCTGTGTGCCCCCGTTTGCAGGTTCTCCCCAGCAACCCCCTGGAACCTGTGGCCCTAGTGTGGACGCGGGGGTCGTGTTCTCAACCTTGCATGGCTCATGTCTCATTAGCCAGGAAATGTGATTTTGTGTCCCCACTTACGATCAGGATGTCATTGTAATCTTCATCTTCTTCGCACTGCTGGAAGATATACTCCACTCCTAGGAAAATGTCTCCCAAATTATAGTCATCTGGAAAAGCAGGCTGTGGAAATTCACCTGCTTTCAGATTCTAAAAACGAGGAAAAACAGACTTAGAGACCACCTCAGGAACAGTAACCCAACCAAAACCACACACGTGAACGTGGTATAGGGCCGTGAGCAGAACGGCGCCGGAGTCTGATTGCGGCAGCGTGCAGGCACGGCCAAGAGTGAGCCAGCCCTGGCCCTAGCTTGCCTCCCTGTACTTGCTTACGGCTTAGGAGTCACGTATCCCTGACCGGCGTAAGATGTGTAACTTCCCTAATCACTTCCATAAATGACATTGCTATTGCAGAACCTAAAGCTGGTCTTTGAGATACTTCAGACTGTGCATTTGGAGGGGGCTACGCATGGGGACTGACTCAATGGGTCCTGCAACCCGCTGCCCAGAAACTGACTCAGCCCAAGAAGACAACTTCTCCTTCTCAACCTGTGTGTTCATCCCCAGCGCTCTGTCCACCAAACTACCTTTAAAAACCCTGGCCCCCAAATTCCCAGAGAGACAGACTTGAGAATTTCACCTGGCCTCCTCGCTTGGTACCCTGTGACGTCAAACCCTTTCTCTACCGAGACCCCTGCTGTCTCAGTGAGCTGGTGTCATCTGTGCAGCGGGCAAAGGACCCAGCTGGGCGGTACCACAACCATAGGCAGACGCAGTTCAAGTTCGCCCTGGAGACCCTGGCTCGCTGGTCCTAGGCACAGAAGCACCTGCTCTCTGACCACATCACTGTCAAGCTGCAAGTCCAAGGCTGGGACGGCAGCGTGGGCCCGTGGGGGTGGATGCACAGCCACCGCACACACGTGACTTAAATGTTTCCACTGTGACAGCTGTCAGAATCAAAGCGAGCCACTAGTGCTAAAAAGCGCCTGACAAATAGAGCCGGGAGAGGCTGTGAAGAGAGGATTCTCATGCGGACGCGCCCGAGAACGAACTCTCTCAAAGACTCTGCGGAAACCACCAGCTGCAGGACAGCCCTCACAGCCTCACACAAACACACTTCTGCGAGAACAAGCCCAGCAGCTGCCTGTGCAATCCCACACTGACACCGGCCTTTGCAGTCGAGGATAAGCACCTCTAAACAGTTACGCAACCCTTCTCGTTTTTTCCTCTAAAAGCCTTTGTCTTCTTTTACCTTCCTGGACACGCACATGTTCACCATGGCAGATGTTCTCATTGCAACGCTCTATTCCCAAACAAACGTAATTTCCTTTTAGAGAGCCTCTCTCTGCTTGTTATTTAGGTCGACAGGACCTTGTCAAATGAGTTACTTTCCATTTCTTTCATTCCTCCTAATGCAGAATCTCACAGATCCACAACTTCTACAAGGACACCATTTTATATTTCTGTACTTTCTGCTTGATATTTTGTCCTAAACAGTCTTTTTACATTTTCCTGCATAAAGACGATAAAGACCAGTCCGCTTAGTGGAGGGCTATTTACACTAAAGCCAGTTGCCTTTGCCTGTGGCTGGATATTTTTGTTCCTATTACAGAGAACAGTAAGTGAATGTTTTAATACATTTTTACATTACGTATTCAGCATTTTTTTTTTTTTTTGAGACAGAGTCTCACTCTGTTGCCCGGGCTAGAGTGAGTGCCATGGCGTCAGCCTAGCTCACAGCAACCTCAAACTCCTGGGCTCAAGCGATCCTCCTGCCTCAGCCTCCTGAGTAGCTGGGACTACAGGCATGCACTACCATGCCCGGCTAATTTTTTCTATATATTTTTAGTTGTCCGATTAATTTCTTTCTATTTTTAGTAGAGACGGGGTCTCGCTCTTGCTCAGGCTGGTTTCGAACTCCTGAGCTCAAACAATCCGCCCGCCTTGGCCTCCAAGAGTGCTAGGATTACAGGCGTGAGCCACCGCGCCCGGCCTGTATTCAGCATTTTAAATTTTTTTTTTTTTTTTTTTTAAGACAGAGTCTCAACTCGGTCACCAGGATAGAGTGCTGTGGTGTTATTAGAGCTCACTGCAACCTGAGAATCCTGAGCTCGATGATCCTCCTGCCTCAGCCTCCTGAGTAGCTGGGACTACAGGCATGTACCACCATGCCCGGCTAATTTTTGTATTTTTTGTAGAGATGGGGCCTCGCTCTAGCTCAGGCTGGTCTCAAACTCCTGAGCTCAAGGGATCCTTCTGGTTTGGCCTCGCAGAGTGCTAGGATTATAGGTGTGAGCCACAGCCGCCAGCTTTTATCGCTGCCAGCATTTTATCTTCTCTGGCGCGACATCAGCAGATTAAAGAATATCCTGTCCAAAGGCTCTTGAAGTTTATCCACAAATTGCTTTCCAAAAGGTCTGCTCCTATTGATGCTGCTACTGACATTGTGAGAAGCCTTGAATAACTGACACAATGTAGACAGTAACCTGAGAGCTGCCACATTGTATCTGCTGAAACTATTCACCCCAGGCTGTTCTTTTCAGTGTTAATTTTTCCAATCCAAATTCATTAATGAATCACAAAATTGCAGAAGCACTTCCCTTCTCTTTTAATTCACTGACAGCATTATGAAGGGAGAGGTTGGACTCTAGTCAACTTTCCTCTTTCTGTTGGCTCTACAGCGGAACTGTGGCCCCTGGGAGATCGGCGCCCCTCCCTGTGGCCTCTGTGATGGGCATCGCTCAGCAGGGGTTTAACGTACTGCTCTACTTTTGTGCATATTTGAAAGTTTTCAAAACTAAAATCAGAAATCATATCTGTTATGTAATTAACACAGGAAATTTACTCTGGAAGGGAGGCTAGACAAAAAGAGGAACATATTTTTTACCTCATGAAATGGAAAAGAAAGCACATCGGTTGGGACATTTTTCTCTCTGTAGATTCTATTAAGGTGCTGAATATTCTTGTTGTCAACACAGATGATTGCAAGGTCAAATTTCTGCACTCCTAAAATACTCCTTACGATTTCGACCTTCTTGCGAAGGGGCACTCTCCTGATGGGGATGACTCGCTGCAGATTTCTAATCACCAAACTCATGTCAGGAAGAACAACCAGCTGTTTAAAAATGTTTGCAAGGGAACCTGTGGTTGAAATTTAAGAGAAGACCAATCAGTACTAGAAAATAATAAATTCCGTAAAAATACACATGCACACATAATCAAATCACTTTATTTGGTGGAATTTATTGAAAATTTTAAGAGAATTTACATTTACCATAAGGAAGATATAAAAATGAGAGCACATAAAGGAAGCCCAGAGTCAGGTACACTAGAATCAACACACAGCCAGAATTAAATTAAGGCCAGTGGAGGGGAAGGAGCCATTTGTAGTGAAACCGGGTGGGTGGACCATGCGAGGAATAGGGTGCCAGTGCCGGGTGGGTGGGGGTAGGGAAGAGGGCGGGTATGGGAAAGGGAGGGGCATGGGGGATGAGGCATTGGGGGAGGGGACGAGGGCCGGGGGGGGGGATGAGGCGGTGGGGGAGGGGACAGGGCGGGTTTGGGGGATGGGGCGGTGGGGGGAGGGGCAGGTATGGGAGAGGGAGCGGTGGGAGCAGAAGAGGGTGGGAGAGGCCGGCGCATGGGGCCGTCTTTGGTCTGGGGGCTTTCCGCGGGCCCACACCGCTGAGTACGACGTCCCCATTTTGGAGATGAGGAACTCGCCAGGCACGTACCGCTATCTGAAGCCAGCGGAGCCTGGCAAGGACACGGCGGAGGAGCGAAAGCGGTGGCCCACCCCACCGGAAGCCCCGCCGGAAGTCTCGCCGCCACCGGGAGAGCGGAACCTGAAAGCAGTGGGACCCGGTGGGACCCGGCGGCACGGAGCGGACCGGAAGTCAGTTCGCCGCGATTTTCCGCCCGCCGGGCGCAGTGAAACGCTGGCTCCGGCGGCCTGTTCCTGCACCTCCATCTCGGCTCCGAGGGACGCAGCGCGGTGGCGGCGGGCGGCGGGCCTCGGTGTGCTGCGGTCGGACGGCGAGCGGCGCCTGGAGGCCGGGCCGGCGCGGACGCCCGCTGCCTGCCCCGTGGAGCCCTGCGCTCCCCTCTGCAGCGTCGCCGACGGAGCGGGCTGGGCGCCGCGGCCCCTGCGAGCCCGGGCGGCACAGCGGCCTTGGAGACCCTTCGGATCGTGCCGGTGAAAGACCCGCTCGTCTGTGCGGCCCTCCCGCCCGGAGGCTGCGTCCGCGTCTGCGTGTGAACGCGCTGGTCCTTCGAGCGAGTTCCTGGGGCGGTCGCTAGGGTATGAAAAACAGAGTTTCTGTGCTTGGGAAAGGTACTGAGTGCTCCGGGTACTGGGAGAAAAATTAGGTGGGAGGAAACACTGGAACGCTAATGTTTTAACAGTGTTACATTGTAAATCTCTGGCCATGGAGAGAGGGAGAAGTCGGAGAAATTCCCCTCTTTAAATTGAAAGGTATAACGGCATTCATATTTTATTAAGAATTGAGGTTTTTCATGAATTTGTCAATTCAGTAAAATGATTCGGACTTTTTAAAAAAAATCATAAAGTATCAAGCTTTAATCCTCTGCAACAAAGTAACTATTTGTACCACTCTTTACTCTACCCTCCAGCAAAAGAACCTATTGGCTTTCAGTGCTTTGGCTGCCTTTTAAGCAATTATCTTTAGAGTATGACATGATCAAAAATTCGTTTCTTAGTCTTTTAGCAGAATACAGTTGTGATGATCTGAATTTTTGTCTTTCAGCTCATCTTGACGGTGAAGGGAGCTCCCTAGTGCAACATACTAAGGAAGAAGACTAATTTTGTACACACAATATTTATTACCTTTTAATAATTGGATTAGAAGATGAACCCAACAAATCCTTTTAGTGGGCAGCAGCCTAGTGCTTTCCCAACATCTAGTAGTGCCATAGGATCATTTCAGCCTAAGCCACCATTTCGATTTGGTCAGCCTCCTCTTTTTGGACAAAACAATGCATTATCCGGGAAGAGCTCAGGATTTTCACAGGTAGCCAGCTTTCCAGCGTCTTCTGGAGTAAGTCATTCCTCTTCAGTGCAAACATCAGGATTCACCCAAACTTCAACTGCTGGACTCTTTTCTGGACTTGAACACACTCCTCCTACCTTTGTAGCTACCTCTGGGCCTTCAAGTTCATCTGTACCTGGAAACCCAGGATTTAGTTTTAAATCACCCACCAATGTTGCAGCTTTCCCAAGTACTTCTACTTTTGGACCAGAAGCTGGAGAAACGACAAGCTCTGGTTTTGGGAAAACAGAATTCAGCTTTAAACCTCTGGAAAATGCGGTGTTCAGACCAATATTGGGGGCTGAATCTGAGCCAGAGAAAACCCAGAGCCAGATTACTTCTGGGTTTTTCACATTTTCACACCCAATTAGTAGTGGTCCTGGAGGCCTGGCCCCTTTTTCTTTTCCTCAGATGACAAGTAGTTCAGCTACCAATTCAAATTTTACTTTTTCAAAACCCGTTAATAGTAATAATTCATCATCTGCCTTTACTCCTGCTTTGTCAAATCAAAATGTAGAGGAAGAGAAGAGAGGACCTAAATCAATATTTGGAAGTTCTAGTAGTAGCTTCAGTAGCTTCCCAATGTCATCTTCTGGGGCGCTGGGCGAACCCTTTCCAGTTAGCAAAACAGATGTCAGACAAGGGTGCGAAGAAGGTATTTCCCAGATGGAGCCACTTCCCAGCCTCATGAAAGGACTGAAAAGAAAGGAGGACCAGGATCGTTCCCCAAGGAGACACGGCCATGAGACAGCAGAAGATTTGGACCCTCTGTCCAGGGGTGATCATCCTCCAGATAAACGACCTGTCCGCCTGAATCGACCCCGAGGAGGCACTTTGTTTGGTCGGACGATACAGGATGTTTTCAAAAGCAATAAAGAAGTAGGTCGTCTGGGCAACAAGGAATCTAAAAAGGAAATTGGCTTTGTTGAGTCTGGGGAAAGTGACCACATGGCCGTTACAGGAGGAAGTCAGTCTGTCCTGGCACCTTCCCGGCTTCCAGGTGTGAATAAAGAGGAAGAAACTACAAGTAGAGATAAAAAAGAAGGTGAGCTCTCAAAATATACCACATAGAGTAAATCCTGCTGGCGGATTCTCAGTAAGTTTCTCTGGCCATTAGCTTGATTTTTCAGATAAAGCCCCGATAAACATTGGGGATCTTAACATACTAGGACCTTGGAGCAGGTCTTACATCCATGAAAATTTCCTTTGCTTTTGCACAGTTGATGCCTCCTGTTATTTGAAAGAGTTACATCTCATGGATTTACGCGTCTGTTCTCTGAACTCCTAGATTCTCTAAGAGGAACTCCTGTGCGTCAGAGCAAAAGAAGTGAGAGCACAGACAGTCTTGGGGGCTTGTCTCCCACTGAAGTCACAGCAATCCAGTGCAAGAACATCCCTGACTATCTCAACGACAGGACCATTCTGGAGAACCACTTCAGCAAAATTGCTAAAGTGCAGCGCATCTTTACCAGGCGCAGCAAAAAGCTTGCAGTGGTGCATTTTTTTGATCATGTGAGTACTCTTGACTTGCCATTGGTTACCCTAAATTTGAACTTTGCTAATTTAAAGCCTTTTTTTTTTAATCCATCAGTTATTTGCTATACTGTAAGAAAAGTACTCAAATACCTTCTTATTAACTTAGAGAGGCTCTGGTAGCACTATTTATTTCATAACTTGGAGTCGTTTGTGAAAAGCTCCAAGTCCCTGCAGGGTGCTGTATCGGAGAGATGCTGGGAGAGTGGTTCCCGTGAAGTCAGATTCATCTGAAAGGCTTTGGAGTGGCTCTGTAACCACAGAACTTTTCAAACTTGAGTTTTTGGGTTTTGTTTTTGTTTTGTTTGGTCATGATACATGATCACTGTAAACATTCAAACAATACGGAAAAAGTGAAACTCTTTCATAACACTGTCCCCCAGAGATAATGGCTGTTAATCCCTGGGTTTGTATTGTGACTTTAAATGTACGCATAATACATTGCTGTAGGGTGCCTGCGTGCATGGCGCGCTCCTGTTGTGTAGCTTTATATCGTTATTATTTTTTCTGAATATTCTTATGTGAAAAGTTCTGTAGGAATGTATAAAGTAGAAGGCATATTTTATGACTTTTTTTTAATGATAGAAGTATTGCTTGTCAATGTAGGGAGATGACCCAGAAAGCTCTACTGGGGGGAATATAAAATCACTCAAGTTCTACCCCCGATGATAACAGCTATGAATATTTTGGTTTTTGCAAATATGTAGTCAAATATTTGGTCTTTGCAAATATGTAGCCATACTGTTTTTACACAAATGGGATCCTACTACATATACTGTTTGGTAAACTCTTCATGTAGTAATCTTCACTATTTTATGAAATTAATAAACAGTCTAGGATGGGATTATTAAATGCCACATGGTATCCTATCCTGTTTACTTGGCCATTTTTCTGTTTTTGGATATTTTTGTGCATACATTTATGATTAATTTATATCCTTTTTTTAAATCCTTGAAAATAAAAATGTTGTGCCAAAATATACAGTAGTCCTCCACTTTCTTCAGTTTCAGTTACACATGGTCAACTGCAGTTGGAAAATGTTATATACAATGAAGTATTTTGAGAGAGAGAGAGACCGTATTCACAAACTTTTATTATAGTATGTTATAATTGTTCTATTTGATTACTAGTTCCTGTTGTTAATCTCTTACTGTGCCTAATTTGTTATGTAAATTGAACTTTATCATAGGCATTTATATATAGGAAAAAACAAAGTATGTATATATGGTTTGACACTATCCAAGCTTTAAAGCCTCCACTGGGAGTCTTGGAACGTTTCCCTGTGTATGAGAGGGGACCGCTGTAGTCACAGGACTTTTACCGTGTATTCCTTCCTACTGATCTTTTTATCCGTGCTTCGTTGGCATTAATTACATTCACAATGATGGGCAACCATCACCACTATATATTTCCAAAACTTTTTCATCTTTCCAAACAGAAACTCTGTAACCATTAAGCATTAATTCCCTGTCCCTGTCCCAACTCTGGTAACCTCCAATCTACTTTCTATCTATGGATTTGCCTATTTTAGATATTTCATGTATATGAAATCATACAACACTTGTCTTTTTGTATCTGGCTTATTTCACGTAGCATAATGTTTTCAAGGTTTGTCTGTCTCATAGCATGTATCAGAACTTGACTCCTTTTTATGGGTGAATGATGTTCCAGTGTATGGATGGACCACATTTTTATTCCTCCATTCATCTATCGATGGACACTTGGATTCTTTCCACCTTTGGCTATTCTGAAAAATGCTCACTGGCATACACGTATCTGTTTGAGTCCCTGCTTTCAATTTTTTTGGGTATATTCAGGGGTGGAATTGCTGGATAATATGGTAAGCCCCTTTTTATTTATTTATTTATTTTTGAGACAGGGTCTTGCTCTGTCCCCCAGGCTAAAGTGCAGTGATGTCATCATAGCTCACTGCACCCTCAAACTCCTGGGCTCAGGAGATCCTCCCGCCTCAGTCTGCCAAGTAGCTGGGACTACAGGCTAGCTAACATTTAAATTTTTATGGAGACGAGGTCTCGCTGTGTTGCCCAGGCCGGTCTCAAACTCCTGGGCTCAAGCAATCCTCCCGCCTCGGCCTCCCGAAGTGCTGGGATTACAGGTGTGAGCCACTGCACCCTCCCCATTTGTTTTTTGTTTGTTTGTTTGTTTGTTTGAGACAGAGTCTCACTATTTTACCCTGGCTAGAGTGCCATGGCATCAGCCTAGCTCACAGCAACCTCAAACTCCTCGGCTCGAGTGATCCTTCTGCCTCGGCCTCCCAAGTAGCTGGGACTACAGGCATGCGCCACCATGCCCAGCTAATTTTTTCTATATATTTTTAGTTGCCAGCTAATTTCTTTCTATTTTTTAGTAGAGATGGGGTCTCACTCTTGCTCAGGCTGATCTCGAATTCCTGAGCTCAAACAATCTGCCCGCCTCAGCCTCCCAGAGTGCTAGAATTACAGGCGTGAGCCACCGCGCCCGGCCCTGTTTTTAAAGTTATTTTTTGCCTGTTGCAGTGTGCTTATGCTCCTAGCTGAACTTAAAATATTTACGTGTCATAACTCGTACATAAATACGTTGCTACTGTAAACAACTAATTGATGCACAGCGGCGAGTGCCTCCATCTCTCTTGTTTCCCAGGAGCAGCCCCAGTTGCCTCGTGTGGTGTGCATTTTTCTACACATCTGTGTAAGCGTATCTACAAGTACACTAACATGTAGCTGGGTGTTATGTGATAAATGGTATTCTGTATGTGTCATTCTGGAACTTCTTTTGTGTGTCAATGGGACTTGGCAACCTTTCTATGTCTGTGTATGTGGTCAGCTGGTGAGAATCCTCTCACCAAATGCCAAAGAGGTCAAGTTTATGGTTTCGTCACAGCAGAGTCGTTAATGTCAAAAAAAAAAGGCAACACGCATGCTTGTGAGACAGGTAAGGGAGGTGAGGTCTGCAACTGCCACAGCTGGAGGGACGTAGACCGTGGTGTGTGGATGTGTCACTCTTGGACCAGGGACGGTGGCTCCTTGTGTTCTTGAATGGTCTGTTCTGCTCATTGCATTTGAGTTTTCAATGGCTTTTCCTTCGGTGTCCTGATGTCCTCACACCGAGTGGTTGTGGACTGTTTTCCAGGCATCTGCAGCCCTGGCTAGAAAGAAGGGGAAAGGTTTGCATAAAGACGTGGCTATCTTTTGGCACAAGAAGAAAATAAGTGAGTTTTCAACTGTTCTTCTCGCAGTCTCTAATGCTCTGTGTTCGAGGCCCTGTGGGTGGGAGCCCCTCCCCAGGGCCAGTGGCGGGCTGCTCCCAGCAGACCTTGTGTCTCCTAGTTACTTCCCTGGGCTCTTTCTAACCTCCTGTGACAATGATAAGAATGTTACTTTCACAAAAGGAAAGGAGAGAAGTCCAATATCAAGAGATCTGGGATAGCATAAACTCTTCTCTGCCTCCTGTGTCCTCAGGTCCCAACAAAAAACCCTTTTCCCAGAAGGAAAAGAAACCAGGTGCAGAAGAAGCCAGCCAGGGTACGGAGGACACGCCCTTTCAACACTCTCCTCTTGGCAAGCCCACAGGGAGGGCTGTGGCCGGTGGCCTCCTGAGTAAAAGGTGGGACCAATCCCTCCTAATGACTGTGTTCGGGAAGGGCAGATGGGATCAGGGCGATGTGGCGACACCTGATTCGGGACTGAGGGGTGAGGGGGTCGTGTGGGGGGAGACAGTTGCTGAGGACTACTGGGGGCTGAGTGGCAGGGGTCCTTCTGAACCCACCCCTCCAGCCAGCATGGGCTGGTGGTCCCTGGCCGGAAGACTTGGAGAGGGTTTTCTGACTCTGGCACTGCCAGCTGCGTGGGTGGTGGGCCCTGCTGATTCTTACGTACCCTCTGGCCTAGGTGGCTGAGAAAGCCCTCATGTGGCCCTTTTCCCCCATCTAGGCATTTTCTCTGGAGACTGGTCACAGAGCTCTTGCAGCTAGTCTAGTCCTTTTAGCTGCAGCTGCGGGAGATCCCAGTGTCCTTTCTACTCAGGGAGGCTGCTTCCTTGGGCCTGCAGAGCTCCTTTCTGTGTGAGGTGCTGCCCAGTGGGTGCTGGGGTGCAGTGTCCCGCGGCCGGCCACCATCCGTGCAGTCATGTGCAGTTCCACCTGACCGCACACACGTAGAAGCAGTAACTCTGCCCCTTGGAACGGCTGTTCCTGATGATCACTCTGTGGTTTCCAGTGTGGCTGTTTGTGGGCCCAGCTTACCACAGCGACACACGCTCTGCTGAGCTGGCTGGTGCGTGAGGGGAGCTCTGTGCCCCGAGCCTTTCCTTTCACATGGGCGCTGCCTCGACAGGACTCGGTTTCACCTTTTATGTTCTGGCCAATGTGTCGTCTTCCTCACTTTCCAATTTGTAACTATCCATGCAGTTGCTGGTTTGCTTTTTCTCTTTTATTTCTTACTCGGCCAATCTTACTTCTTTTACGTTCAGGTTCAGAGAATGATGAAGGCCAGCTAGAACACGGTGCAGCTGGGAGAGAATGCCGGGTTCTCTTAGTGTGTCCTTCTGCCAGAATAAATTCCTGTATAAAAACATGGACATAATATTTCCTTATGCTATTAAATTTTTTTCAGGCTGAATTTCATTTCTTTGAAATGAACGCTTACAAAAATCTATAAGTTCATTTTAGCTATTTAAATGAGCTCATCTTTTTAAAAAGCATGAAATATTCCAAAATTTTTAAAAAAATCATTGAATACCACTTTTGTGCCTGTCACTGGCTCTATCAAGGCTCATCTCGGCCAGGTGCGGCAGTTCACACCTGTAGTCCTACCACTTTGGGAGGGGGAGGCAGGGGGATCACTTGAGGCCAGGAGTTGGAGACCAGCCTGAGCAAGAGCAAGACCCCATCTCTACAAACATAGACAAAATTTAGCCCGGTGTGGTGGTGGCGCCTGTAGTCCCAGCTACTTGGGAGGCTGAGGCAGGAGGGTCGCTAGAGCCCGGAGTTCGAGGCTGCTGTGAGCTGTGGTGACAGCACTGCGCTCCAGCTGGGGTGACAGAGGGAGACCCGTTCTCAAAAAAAGAGGCTCATCTCATTTCAATACTCACAGTTTCTTAGCTTTAGGGGAGAGAAAATCTTGAAAGATGAAGGGACACATTCAGAAATGGAAATGATGTAATGGCCAGGGTGATACAAGGGCCCTTAATGTGTTGTTCCCCGTGTAGCTCTCCAGTGAAGAAGCCAAGTCTTCTGAAGTCCCTCCAATTTGAGGGAGACCTTTTTGACTCAGGCTCCGAGGGCTCTGAGGGCCTCGGGCCCTGCGTGTCGTCCCTCAGCTCCCTGATCGGCACGGTGGCTGAGACGTCTGAGGAGAAGTACCGCCTGCTGGACCAGAGAGACAGAGTCATGCGCCAAGGTGTGGCTGTGCGGGGAGGGTCCAGGGGCCCTGGGAAGGGCATGGTGAAGGCGTCTTCTTTCCGCGGGGCTCTGTGGTATTGGGTCCGGGGCCTCTGATGCATTCGTGACTGTTCAGTTAGCAGTCGTGGTTGACTGACTCTGGTCAGGACCCAGTCACTTTCCATTGTGTGGTTTTTGTTATGTTGAAAACTTTAGGAATACCGAGACGGTTTTAGAACAGCGGTATATTTTGAATATTTGCATTTGTAACAAATTGGTCATTTTAGTAAACATCCTGCACCATGATTGTTTATCACCAAGGTCATGATAAGAGTAACAGAATACTGGTGGAACATCTGGCTTAGAGTGTGGGTGAGCCCTCACTTTAGTCTGCGGTGAGGCTGACTGTTGCGGAGTGGGTGGCCTCAGGGTCTTTGTCAGCTTTGATGCCCATGGCCTGGAGGGGCAGGTCTCGTAAGTCCCTTCCTCTGGGACCCGTAGTCGTAGAAATATTTTTCTTGGTAATTTGCGTGTTTTTTTTAATTTTAATGTTTCCTTTTATCATTATGAAAATACACTTTTTTGGGTTCCGCTATCTGTATGATACGTTCTTACCATTTACTCGGTGTCCTTTAGCTCGGGTGAAAAGAACTGATCTGGACAAAGCGAGGACTTTTGTTGGGACGTGCCCGGACATGTGTCCTGAGAAGGAACGGTATATGCGGGAGACCCGGAGCCAGCTGAGCATGTTCGAAGTGATCCCGGGGACTGACCAGGTGAGCTCCGTGTCCCTCTATGGGGAAGGGGGAAGGTGTGCAGGAGAGGGGTTATTCTTTGTACTTTCTGTACATATGGATACTTGATGTGGGTGTTTGTTTTTTTCAGAGGGTTGTGGAGATTTGTGCTAATTTTTTTTTTTCTTACCCTTTCACTCTGTCACCCTGGCTGGAGTGCAGTGGTGTCATCACAGCTCACAACAGCCTCAAACTCCTGGGTTCCAGTGATCCTCCTGCCCCAGCCTCCAAAGTAGCTGGGACTGTAGGCCAGGCCACCACGCCTGGCTAATTTTTTCCATTTTTTGGTATAGATGGGTCTCGGTCTTGCTCAGGCTGGTCTGGAACTCCTGACCGTAAGCCATCCTCCCGCCTTGGCCTCCCAGAGTGCTGGGGTTATGGGCGTGAGCCACTGCGCCCACCTTACTTCTGTTCTTTTCTGTGCTTGTTTCACACATTTGAGATTATTCTTTGAATACAATTTTGTTATATTTTTTTCATTTAAAATTACGTCATGTGCATTTTCCTTTGTTGTGATAAACTCTGAACATTTTTAAATGATGATGTAGCTCTGTCAAAACTCCCTATTTTTGTCATCAGTAGATAGGCTGTTTCTAACTTCCCAGTTTTATTAATAATGTTGTTTGGCATTTTCTGTGTAACGCTTCTGTGGCATTTAGATTATTTTCTTTGGATAGAGCCTAAGAATTAAATTACCGCATCAGGGTATGGCCTTTCCTGAGCACATATCGAGGGATGTTCCCAAATTGCTTGCTCAGGAACCTGCCAACGTAGATCCCCCTGCTCTGTGTTAGTTTCACTGTGGACTTCTCCTTCCTCTGGCTGATGGTTTCACAGCACCCTTCTCCCGACGCAGGGTCCCCAGCCCAGCGGCAGGTGTCACTGTAGAGCCCACGGCTCCTGCCCAGGAGAGAGTAGATGCCCGTGTCCTCCTGCTGGGGCTGTCTCTGCACCTCCTTGGCCCGGGGTCTTTACCTTCCTTTGCATGGGAAGACACGGCTCCAGCCTTCCCGTGGGCCGGCCCTGCACATGGCCTCTGCTGCCATGCCCTGTTAGTTCTCGCTACCTCTCTCTGTTTTTCTTCTGGTCCATGTAGCTGTGACCTGGCTGAGACCCTTGAATGCTTTAAAGTCCTTTACTTGCCACGTCTTTGTGTTCTGGAGCCAGGCAGGTGTGTCTTCACTTATGTCCCTTCTGCTTCTTGGGGACACCCTCTTAACTCCTTGTCATATTTGCCAAAATCAAGTTTCTCAATTTATTTTGTTTTTGGATTTTTTTTTTAAAGACAAGAGTCTCACTGTGTTGCCCGGGCTAGAGTACCGTGGCGTCAGCCTCGCTCACAGCAACCTCAAATTCCTGGCTCAAGTAATCCTTCTGCCTCAGCCTCCCGAGTAGCTGGGACCACAGGCATGCGCCACCATGCCCGGCTAATTTTTTTTTTCTACATATTTTTAGGTGTCCAGCTAATTTCTTTCTATTTTTAGTAGAGACGGGGTCTCGCTCTTGCTTAGGCTGGTCTCAAACTCCTGAGCTCAAACAATCCGCCCACCTCAGCCTCCCAGAGCGCTAGGATTACAGGCGTGAGCCACCGCACCTGGCCTGTTTTTGGATTTTGATTGTCACCTTTTAACAGAAATTTTGTATTTAAAAAATGTATTCTCAGCTGGGCATGATGGCTCATGCTTTTAATCCTAGTGCTCTGGGAGGCCGAGGCAGGAGGATGGCTGAGGCCAGGAGTTCCAAACCAGCCTGAGCAATAGTGAGACCCCGTCTCTACCAAAAATAGAAAAATAAGCTGGGTGTGGCCGTGCACATCTATAGTCTCAGCTACTTGGAGACTGAGGCAGGAGGATGGCTCGGGCCCAGGAGTTGGAGTTTGCAGTGAGCTTGATGACGCCACAGCACTCCAGCCTGGGTGACAGAGAACTTGTCTCTAAAGAAAAAAAATATACTCTCAGATATTGATCTTGCGTGAGTGTATGTGTAATTCTCTCCTCCTTTTATGGCATAACTCTGCTGGAGGCCGAGCGCCTGCCACCCAAACAGCTTGTGCCTGCGCCCGTCCTTAGGTGGACCACGCGGCGGCGGTGAAGGAGTACAGCCGGTCCTCCGCGGATCAGGAGGAGCCCCTGCCGCATGAGCTGCGGCCCTCGCTGGTGCTAAGCAGGACCATGGACTACCTGGTGACCCAGATCATGGACCAGCAGGAGGGCAGCTTGCGGGACTGGTACGACTTCGTGTGGAACCGCACGCGGGGCATCCGGAAGGTATCATCCGCCTCTGACCTGGAGACTAGAACATGCATGTCAATTCCTAAGTCAAACTGATTGTTTTCCTTTTACTCAGTTATACGTCATCTGTAATAAAAATATACTTTTATTTAAACCATTACGAAGTCCTATTAAAATGTGCTTCATGGGCTTTGTTTCAAATTGAAATGTGAGAAGTTTGGGTGATAAGCATGATTTTTCTCATAGTTGACTCTGTGCATGGGAAGGTGCATGTATGAGCAGCATGTGCCGGTGTGCCCTGTGCCTCTGTGTGTAACCCTCCTCCTCACCTGTGGCCAGGACATCACCCAGCAGCATCTCTGCGACCCCCTGACAGTGTCCCTGATCGAGAAGTGCACCCGGTTTCACATCCACTGTGCCCACTTCATGTGCGAGGAGCCCATGTCCTCTTTTGATGCCAAGATCAACAACGAGAACATGACCAAGTGCCTGCAAAGTCTGAAGGAGATGTACCAGGACCTGCGCAACAAGCGCGTCTTCTGTGCCAGCGAAGCCGAGTTCCAGGGCTACAATGTTCTGCTCAATCTCAACAAGGGAGACATCCTAAGGTAAATTTTCAAAATCCAAAGTTGGCCTGAAGCCTGAGCAACACAGCAAGATCTCATTTCTATAAAAAATAAGAAAAATTAGGCCAGGCGCGGTGGCTCAAGCCTGTAATTCTAGCTTTCTGGGAGGCCGAGGCGGGCGGATTGTTAGAGCTCAGGAGTTCGAAACCAGCCTGAGCAAGAGCGAGACCCTGTCGCTACTAAAATTAGAAAGAAATTAATTGGACAACTAAAAATATATAGAAAAAATTAGCCAGGCATGGTGGCACATGCCTGTAGTCCCAGCTACTCGGGAGGCTGAGGCAGGAGGATCGCTTGA
>CAUYSK010028111.1:0-56130 GCA_963575035.1 Avahi laniger
GTTAAAATGTCCATATTGCCCAAAGTGATTTACAAATTCAATACAATTTCCATCAAAATACTAAGATCATTTTTCACAGATTTATAAAAAACAATTCTAAATTTCATACAGATTCAAAAAAGAGCCTGAAAAACCAAAATAATACTAAGCAAAAAGAACAAATCTGGAGACATCACATTACCTGACTTCAAGTTATACTACAAGGCTATGGTAACCAACATAGCATGATACTATGTATAAAAGCAGACACATAGATCAATGGAAGAGAATAAAGAACCGAGAAATAAAACCATCTTCCTATAACCAAGTGATCTTTGACAAAACAGACAACAACATGTACTGGGGAAAGGATGCCTTATTCAATAAATGGTGCTGGGAAAATTGGATAGCCATGTGCAGAAGAATAAAACTGGATCCCTATCTCTCACCATATATAAAAATTAACTCAAGATGGATTAAAGACTTAAATGTGAGACCTTAAACCATAAAAATTCTAGAAGAAAATATAGGAAAAACTCTTCTAGATACCAGCTTAGGCAAAGAATTTATGACTAGGACTCCAAAAGCAAATACAACAAAAACAAAAATAAATGAGACTTAATTAAGCTAAAAAGTTTCTGCACAACAAAAGAAATAACCAACAGAGTAAACAGACAACCACAGAATGGGAAAAAATATTTGCAAACTATACATCTGACAAAGAACTAATATCCAGTATCTACAAAGAACTCAAACAAATCAGCAGAAATAAACAAATAACTCCATTAAAAAGTGGGCAAAAAACATGAACAGACATTTTTCAAAAAAAGATACACAAATGACCAATAAACATGCAAAAAAATCCTCAACATCACTAATGGTTGGGGAAATGCAAAGTAAAACCACAGTGAGATACCACCTCTTCCGTGTTAGAATGGCCATTAATAAAAAGTCAAAAAACAATAGATGTTGGTGCAGATGTGGTAAAAAGGGAGCATTTATACATTGTTGGTGGGAACGTAAATTAGTATAGCCTCTATGGAGATTCCTCAAAGAACTAAAAGTAGACCTACCATTTGATCCAGCAATCCCACTACTGGGTATCTACTTAAAGGAAAAGAAGTCATTTTATCAAAATGACACATGCACCGTTATGTTTATCACAGCAAAACTCACAATTGCAAAGGTATGGAATCAACCTAAGTGTCCATCAGCTGATGAGTGGATAAAGAACATGTGGTATATACATACCATGGAATACTTTCACCAAAAAGAAGAATGAAATAATGTATTTTGAAGCAACCAGAATGAAACTGGAGACCATTATCCTAAGTGACGTATCTCAGGAATAGAAAAACAAATACCACATATTCTCAAATTATAAATGGGAGCTAAACAATGGGTACACATGGTCATACAAAGTAGTATAATAGACACTGAAAATTAAGAAGAGGGGAGGGTGAGAAGGCAGTGAAGGATCAAAAATTATCCATTGGGTACAATGTACATTATTCAGGTGATGTGTGCACTAAAAGCCCTGACTTCACCACCATACAATGTATCCATGTAACAAAGGACACTTGTACCCCCTAAATCTGTTTAAATATACAACCTCTTCATAGTTATATTCTAATTTTTTTGTTTTAATTTTTATTTTTCTATTTTTTTTTTTAATGTCCCATGAGTCATAAAATTTCTTGTAGAGATAAGATTTATGTTCCTCAGGCTGGTCTTGAACTCCTAGCCTCAGGCAATCCTCCTGCCTAGGCCTTCCAAAGTGCTGAGATTACAGGTGTGAGCCACTGTGCCTGGCCTTATATTCTAATGCTATCTTGCCTCTTCACTTAGTAAACTGAATATTTCTATAATGTTAACACTTCTTAACTTCAAGTATTTCCTTTCCCAAGGGGTAGTAATTGTACAAGAAAAGGACAATAAATGCTTATTTTTCTCCTTCATTTACCAGTTTTCAAAATAGCGATTTTTTTCTCCTATCATCTTCTATGGTAACCAAAGATTTTTTTGTATCATTATGAATTTATGGATTTAAACATATTTGGTATGTTTCAATCCATTGCATTTATGATTCTTATTAATGTTTCATTTGTCCCATCTTTGGCCAGTGGGAGTCTATTTAAATTGACTCCTTCATTTTTTGACAGGACTCTGGTAATCTTTAATAGTTTTCTTGCTATCTTGTTTGACAAAATATTTCAGGTTTATGTGATTAATCTAGGCAATACAATTCTTCACCATAAGGTGGTACTTTTTTGCATCTCCCCCTGTAGTGTATGAGTGCTGGTTTCCCCACAGCCTTACTGATAAAAGTACTGAGTCAAACTGTTGGATTTTTGTCAATGTGATAGGTAGAAAGTGGTATCTCTATGCAGTGTTAATTTGCATTTACCCCTGTGAGCTAAACTGAATACCTTTTCAGATGGTTAAAAGCCATTTGCTGTTACCTGTCTATTTGTATCCAAGCTCATTTTGCAAAAAGCTGTTTAGTAATTTTCTTGCAACATTATTTTAAGCCATGTGCCCATTTTATGAAGTTAGTTTAGACAAAATATAATCTACAAGTCCATTTAACCAAGCAACATAAATTTTAATATGTATTATATGTTGAAAGCAAACAAAGACTGAAGGCACTAATGAGAGTGTCTCTGCATTACAGAGCTCCGGTTCTCACTCTGCCCTCATGATGCCTCATGATCTACACGTGACACCTTGGACAGCTGGACTAAGTGAAGGGGCCAAGATCAACCCATTCATTATAGTTTAGGGACATTTCATTTATTTCTAATTTTTTAGATTAAAAAGATAACACAAGATACCCCAATAAAGTTGATTTTTTTCAAAGGAATATAATTAGGTTTAGGTTTTCTATCCACACACCAGTAGTTCACCTTGCATATCACCAGTGAGGGTTAGACACTAACCACTTTGGGGACCACTGATCACAGGACAAAGTTCTAACTTTCTAACTTGTCGTAACAGAAGGTCCATCAGGATACAGACCCTCTCCATGCTTTAACCTTGTCTCAACCACTCATCCCCTGGCTCTAGCTGTACCTAAGACCTTGCAGTTTCCTAAACATGCCCTCCCAAACACTGCATCCTTCTCCCCATTGACCAGCAAGCTCCTAGTGTGGGCTGCCATATAATCTGCACAAACATATCGGGTAACTCTGCTCCTACTCCACCATGAAGAGACATCTCTCTGGGACCATCCTGACTTTCTCAAGCTGACTTAAACCCTGTCTTCCTCTAGCCTCCTCTCAAATGTTGGTGCAAAACCACTGACAGAGCTTTTTGGAGAATCTAGCAAGCAAACACAAGTGGACTTCTTCGCTGGATTGAAGAGTCACTCGCCAACTCTTCACCATTGGGCAAGGAGCTTCAAAGGGAGGCATAAGAAGACGTGACTGAAAATAGGGTCCACCCTGTGCCCAACTCCCCCCCTCCTCCACACACCCAATAGTAATGGTGAACAGCCTAGAGAACTGGCTGAGGGGTCAAAGCCTGAGTATAGCCCCCTCCAGAGGCAGGAGAGAGGCAGAAGTTCTCACTGGAGACAATGGGAGAAACTGAGCTGGAGCAAACAGCTAAGCTAAAACTGGCCTGGATAGCTGAGACCCAAAATTCATGGAGAAATCAAGTGGAATCCATTAAGAATAGCTCAAGGAAGCAGAACATCCATGTGATTCTAGAGGGGTGCTCTCTGTTAGCCCTCACCCTCTTGGGGACAGCAGGGAACAGGAGGGATTCACGAGATCACACCTGCCTAGCAGGCAGTGTCTCCATGTTCCAGCATAGCTCAGCATCTTATCCCTCACATCCTCTGGACTGCCCACTGGTACCCATCCCCACTCTTTATGCAGAAAGCTCCCCTGGCAGGACTTCTCTGCCATCCTCCAGCTTCAGGTTTGCAAAAGCCCCACGATCTGAGAAGCCCCAGGCCATTTGTCAGTCTCAACCTGACCAGTGAACACTAAATAAAACTGACACTTAGATCCCCATTTGACTTCTTATATTTATCATTTAATGGATTAGAACCCAAAGGGGAGAAGAATTGAGCTATTAGCTCGCCAGACCTCACATAGGAAGTTTATTGCACAAGCCTAATCAATCAAATGTACTCCACTTGAAGAAAAACAAAAAGAAAGTGAATAGTTATCCTAAAACTCCATTTAAACATCATAAATCCTGTGCAGAGTTTATTAAAAATGCATATTCCAGGGCCCCTCCCTTCAGAACTTGATTCTAGAAAGTTTGAAATGACACCTGGGAATCTAAATATTTAAGCTCCCCAGTGAATTTGGATGTAGGTAGTTTTCAGTGACCCAGACAATAAAAAGGGGTAATGTAAAGCTGTAAAAGTTGCTAGGGTCACCTAAACACTGCCCAGAGGACAGCTGATCTCTGTGTAGGCTGTGTCCCTGCAGAGAGTTATGTAGCACACCACCTCGCTCTGGTCGTGGGCTGCTCTACAACCTATGGCCATCATTTGACTTTCCCTGTGTCTTGCCTGCAGGGAGATAATGTACAAATCTGCGGACATGAGCACTCAGCTCTGTTGACCGCTATCTTTCCCATTATAAAATCCATATGTTGGCATTTCATTTGTTTTCACTTCTGTGGCTTTGGTTACTACGGGTATCTCCTGAAAAGCAGAGCATCTCTCTCATGGTGCGGACAGAAGCTGGGCTGATCAATCTCTCGCACGTACAGAAGAACGTTCAGAACAGTAACTTCCTGCTCAAACCATCTGCTCTAATCCCATCAGCATCTACCCTACTCAGAGCTCCACCTCCGCCTGGCCTTTGTTCTCAACTCCCAGGGCCACCCACACCGTCACCCCTCTCCCTGTGCAGGAGGAGCCACTCTCTTTATCAAATGCGCCTTGTTCCCTACCACCTCTCAGCCTTTTAAACCACTCTGCTCCCAGTGGAGCTCTCTGATCTCATCTCTTCCCCTCCTCAGCTTTTGGTCTAGGTTGTCAATCTTGCCGTTCCATCTGCTTTGCTTTGCTTTTTCTCTCCCTTGGGATAGAGCTCCGGAGCGTTTCCAGCTCTTGCTGCTGGAGGAAGGTCTGGCATGACGAAAACTCCTTTCTGTTACCCTTGCTTAGTACACTCCTGACCCAGAGGGGAGTTGGGTATGTGCCATGCCCCAGGGAAAGGAAAAGAGGGAGGAGAACAAAAACTCATCCTGCCAAGAGGGTTAAAGCCAGACCCTTCTCTGTGTTCAGTTCACTACAGTGAATGTCACCCTGTGCTGTGACTTGGCAGCCAGCTGGCTTTCCTGGGCGACACCTCTGTGAATTGCCTGAACCACCTGCCTCAGCATTCACACTGCATCACCATTCAAGGCAAAGAGCAGAAGAAAAGCTGGACGAGATTATACCAATCTTCCTTCCCAGGCAGACTAGGCGGCTTAACAGCGACCATGTCTGTCAAGTTGCCCTTCAAGCTATTTGCCTTAATAGATTAGAGACAGCTCCAAACAGCTTCTTTTCCTTAGTGATCTATTATGTAAGCCTCTCATTTATTCTCAGTAAAAGATTTGTCATCATGTCCTGCCAATGTCTGTTGCCACCACTACTGTTCTAACCCTCATTATCTCACATCTCAGCTACTGAGAGAGAGGGTCTGATTCTGTGTTGAATCTCCCCTTATCCCTGCTAAAAGGATCTTCATGAAACACTTTCATCATCTCACTTGCTGGCTCAGAGTCCTGCTGGGGCAGTCAGATCCCGGCTCCCCCTCCCAGGTCTTAGTGGATCTCAGTAACTGACTCCACCTTAACCGACCTCATCTCAGATCCTCCCAGCATGGAGGCCCTTTTAGCTCAGTGTGCCAGGACTTCACACTCACACCTGCCTGCAGTGCCCTCACCTGTACTCCCTCCCAAATTCTACCTCAAACCTTGCCCTCTGCCAAGTGGGCAGCTGGGCAGAGAGAGCACTGGGCCTGGCGTTGCAGGCCGCAGGTTTCCAGTGCTGAGATTGAGACTTCCACTTTCCAGCCATGTGACCTCGGGCAGACAACTTAACTTCTCTGAACTTCAGCATAATTAGACAATAATCATACTTCACAGGGTTTTTGTACTTTCAGTTGTTTGTTAACCACCTGAACTTGATGAGGAGTAAACAGGAAATATTTTACAGTTTCATTTTCCTCCAGTCTCTGCCTTCTACCTTGTTATCTCAACTCTCCTTTTCCGGCCCTTGAACAACAGCTTTCTGGGCACCTCGAGTTATAAGAACAAGTCTCACTTTCAACTACTATGAAGCCCAGTCCATGTCCAATGCAAACCCAAAAGCTGCTCCCTACCCCACCCTTTCTGCTCCCTACCAACTCAGGTTTGCCCCTTGGCTCAGGGACCTGCTGTCATCTACCCTTTCATTCTCTGCACTACGCCGTCCCCTACGGAAGGCAATGCATTCCTCAGCTGACCCCTTGGCCCTATACCCAGCAGCATATACCACACCGCCTCTTTATGAGTGTCCTCTTCCTGGCAAGAAGGCCTTTCCCATTAAAATGGATGGAGCCCAGTTATCCTCCCCAACATCTAATTGACCCCAAACAACTGCCTATCTCACCATACCCATGCTAAGCATCCAGGCTTTGCCCCCATATACTCTTCTCTCCCACTGCCACTGTGGGCAGCTCCAGCCCAGTTCCAACCTTCAGAGTCTCAAAGCAAAAAGCAGCTCAGTTTCTGCAGCTCAGCCAGCAGCCAGCTGAGACAGGAAATGCCAGTCTCCTCTGGCGACAAGTACCCTAATCATTCTTGGATCCCACTTAACCTAGCTTAGGCGAAGGCAGAGCACAGCGCTTATTGTTAGGTCAAGTCAGTAACTCTTCCACCTCAGTGACATTTTCAATCATCCCTCACTTACAGGCTAGAGAAGGGGAATGATAGTGAGGGATGAAAGACCAGTTTGGCAACCTCTCAATTAGTCTTGCAGCGGTGTGTCTAAGAACTCCAATTAAAAATGTGAGGTTGGCTGGGCGCAGTGGCTCACGCCTATAATCCTGGTACTTTGGGACACCAAGGTGGGAGGATCAGTTGAGGCCAGAGTTTGAGACCAGCCTGGGCAATAGTGAGACCCCGATTCTACAAATAATTTAAAAACTAGCCTGGCATGGTGGCGCATGCCTATGGTCCCAGCTACTCAGGAGGCTGAGGCAGGAGGATCACTTTAGCCCAAGAATCTGAGGTTGTAGTGAGCTATGGTGATGTCACTGCACTCTAGTCTGGACAACAGAGTGAGATCCTGTCTCAAAAAAGAAAAGAAAAGAAAAAGAAAGAAAGAAAAAATAAAAAATATGTGAAGTTACTTATTATTCATTGTTCTCAGATTTGGGGGCCTTATTTAAAAATCTAAGACTTCAGGAAAAGTCCCTCTCCATATCTCATCTCATATACAACAAAGCAAATAATATCAAATTCTCTACACAGAGCCTGGCACATATTATACATTCAATAAATGATCATTGTTATGTGGCTATTCTCTGAGAATGGTAGGAATAGTATATGCACAGGAGGTAATCTGATGTTAGTCCTCTCTCTGCTTGTGTAATATTCTTTATTTATACCCTGAAATATGAATCCATTATATACTATCTTATTCAATCACTCTTTCACATGTAAATACATTGAATTTATAATTAGAATGTAAATTCCTTGAGTGCCAACATTGTTTTTTTCCTCTATTCCCTATAATAATAAAAAATGTGCATGTCATCATTGTTTAGGTAAACATTTGTTTGATTAATTTATTCTCTCATTTTCCTCAGTTTGATCTTTAATTATATTCAGGATAGAATTTTGTTACATTTTCTGCAGTGATTTTGCAATGGCGCTGTGGGTACATTTTGCCATATCAGCAAGGCTACGAATTTGCTGAGAGTAAATGTCGAAGTGTATGCCCCTTAGCCATCCCCTGTTCAGTCTACTCCAACAGCAAAGGTGAATAGGCAGGCACAGGCTGCAGGAGAAAGGTGGGGTCCCATGAGCACACTGGATTTATGATAGCATGAGGTCACCGGTGACTTTCTGAAGAACAGTGTAAGTCTTAAGAGATTCTTACGGGGGAACCAGTCTGATTGGGGTCGAGGAGCGGAAGCAGAGGGAAGCACACCCAGTTCAGCCTCAAAGGAAGGGGAGAAGGGGGAGCTGCAGAGAAACATTAGGCCAAGAAGAACAGAGGATACTGGAGCAAGTTTATAGGCCAAAGGAGAGGCATTGATGTAGCGTGTCCTAGTGTCGAGAAGAGTGACCAGCACTGAGAGCCTAAGTAGGGATTAGCCTAGAACAGTTCTCAACTGGTGATGGTATTGCCCCTCAGTGGACTTTTAGCAATATCTGGAGACATTTTTGGTATATTTTCTTGTTTGTTTTTAATGTTTTAATCCTTCATTAGAAACTGTGCAAACTTTAATACAAAAAAATACTAGTGCAATAAAAATCTTCATGTCAATACAATTCCTGAGATTTCTCGTCATTGCAGCCATCCCAAGACCAGGCCTACCTGGGACTCCTCTCTCCGCCCCCAGGCTGGCCTCACCTCTCCTCTCCCTCCTCTCTAGTCAGGCTATTAGGGAAGTGGGTTGGCATCAGTCTCATGCCTTTGGTTTTAAATTTCCAGAGCAGATTCCCCACTTTGCGCATGAGTTGTGCATATCTCAAGCATACCTGTAAATGAGGACTCAAGTGTCCTCGGCACCTGGAGGGGTTCTGACCTCCATGGCCTCTCCCTGTTTCTCCTGGCCTTGTATCTCCCACCTGATCCCAGGGAATGACACAGACAGAAGTGCCAAAATCAGCCTCTTGGTTAGAAAAGAAAAGCAGCATACACATAAAATGCCAAAACAACCGGTCCACACTCTGACCAGCCCCAGCGTGCCTGTTCACCAGGCCACAGCCCCCGCACTTCACTCACCTGCCCACGACAGCTCCAGAGATGTTTGACAGTCTCCAGAGTGGAGGCTTAAGGATCCTGGAGACATTTTTAGTTGTCACAACTGGGGTAGAGCTGGGGGGAGCTGGCATCTAGTGGGTAGAGACCAGGGATGCTGCTAACCATCCTACAATGCACGGGACACCTCTCTCCCAACAGAATTGTCTTGCCTGAAATGTTAATCATGCCAAGGCAGAGAAATCTTGGCCTAGAAAAATGCAAAGCAGAAAATTAGCATGAGACAGACACCCACTCGATCTAGCAC
The DNA here is from genome assembly GCA_963575035.1 of Avahi laniger. Taxonomy (NCBI): domain Eukaryota; kingdom Metazoa; phylum Chordata; class Mammalia; order Primates; family Indriidae; genus Avahi; species Avahi laniger. Next base: position 9,213 of record CAUYSK010028111.1, read on the forward strand.
AAATGAAAATTGGGGGTTATTGACAGGATTCAGGGGAATTTCCCAGAAAGCAAGTTTGGAGGTGCAGCCCCATAGGCACTGGGCGTTCCCTCCAACCTGCTCACTGTGGGGTCACAGACTGCGCTCTCCTGTTCTCTGCTTCCCTGGCACATGGCCCAGGCTGTCAGTCCCCAACCAGGCTCCCCAATAGGTCAAGCCTGTACGTAGGCATTAGTCACAATCTTTGTGCTTAATTACTTCTTCACAGGGAGAGCCAGACTGGCCATCTTGACCCACGAATGGTCTGGCTTTGAGTCAGATGTAATCATCTGTGGCCAGAGGGCAAGGTCCTGCCTGTCCACTTAGCAGAGCTGTGGCGGGCACTGTGAGGAAGAGTATTTCCTCCTCAGAGTTGTAAAGAAAAAGAACATTTGAGGCAGAGGGAAGAGAAGTCTAAGGAGCTCAAACCATGGAGCCTGAAGTCTTAATAAATCAGGTGGCCAGGGGACCTACCATGAGTGGGGCCCTGAAAAGAGCTTGGGAAACCGCAGAAGGAGAGGAGTGGGAAAAGAGCAGCTGCAGGGAATTGTGTGAGGAGGGACCAGGAGGCAGGGGAGTGCCCAGTGGCTCTGAGGACCTCCACTGCAACTGGGAAGGGACCTGCTCCCACCCAAGGAGGCAAAGAGAGCTCCTACCTGGGCCCACGTTCACAGGGCCGCACAGATCACAAGCGTCGAAGAGTCATTTTTGTTTCCTTTTGGTCTCATGGGAAGTTTTTTGAAAGTCCTGTAAGTGATTGAGCAAATGGAAATTATGGGAGAGAGGCACTCCCGCCAAATAAGACTTCCCAGGCCAGATAATGAGGGGCTGAGAGTTCACAGGGACTCAGAGACTCTGCCCTGGAAAACCAGAGAAAGGGAGGCTGCTTTTGTTTGAAATTGGCCCTCCTCAAATCACCTAAAGTCAGGCTTCCTTCCTCCCTTCTGCTTGGATGGTAGGCCAGTTATTAACTTATTGCCCCTCAGCTCCAAATACACTCCTCATTACCTGCTCTGTGATAATGGAGATGGGCCCTTTAAGCATTTTACCTTTGCTAAAGCACAGGGTGAAGCTTTATCAGCATAGACAATGGAGGGACATTGTAGGAGGAAGAGGCTTCTCTTCTTAGTTCTAGCGTACTTCTTTCCATTTGCTTCGTTTTTGCTCCTGCTATTAATACAAAGCTTTGAGCCATGGAGTGTAGGGCAAATGGAGGTGCTCCACTTGGGCCAAACACCCCAGCACACACTGCACCGTGGCAAACTTGCAGCCTTGGTCTGGTGGCCACCTCATCATGGCTCCCCCAATGCAGGTAACTTGGTGTATGTTGTATGTATAATACACACACACATACATGTGATATATGCATATGTTAGCAATGATTATCTATATGCTGTGGGATTGTTGGTCATTTTTATTTTACTATTAATATTATATATATATATATATATATATATGTCAGGAATTGAGGCCAAAGAAAAGAAGTATGAATTCTCAAATTTTAAAAGATAATCTATTTTCTCCTGTCTTTTAGAAATTAAAATTCCCTGAGTTAAACTGGTATATATGAGTAGATTAATTTTCATCATGTCTCTATTAATGATGGTTCATCTTCAATAGTGCACAAAACTGCTAAATTGAGCTCTCATGTTGTTTTAGACTCCACAAAATACACCAAAATAGAGCAGTCACTTTGTCTACTACTTGACCTCCTACCAAGGACAATGGTAGCCAACCTGGGAAGCTATTGTACATAAAAAATACCTCTTGTATTTCTTTCTCAAAACTGGGGACATAGGAGGAAAAATTAAGAATGAGGAACGCATGCAAATATGAGTAATTATTTCTGCAACTTATGTGTGTAGGCATTCTTTTGTGGTGTTTCATTTTACCCTTGCAAATGTATATTCTGAAACCACACAGGATAATTGGTATATACCCCGAATCTCTACCTTACTTGCCCTATTGATTTTGGTGTTCCATGACGGAAAGCCCCAGGAAAGAAGGGAGTGGTGAATTTGGAGAATTGGGGAAAAGAGTTGCATTTGCGATAGTCATTCTGCTATAATACTTTTTTTTTTTTTTGACAGGTCTCACTCTGTTGCCTGGGCTAGAGTGCAGCAGCGTCATCCCAGCTCACTGCAACCTCAAACTCCTGGGCTCAAACAATCCTCCTGCCTCAGTCTCCTGAGCAGCTGGAACTACAGGTGTGCCACGCACAGCTAGTTTTTAAAATTTTTCTGTAGAGACAGGATCATGCTCTATTGTCCAAGTGGGTTTAAAACTCCTGGCTTCAAGTGATCCTCCTGACTTTGTCTCCGAAAATGCTGGGATTATGGGTGTGGGCCACGGTGCCCAGCCTCTGTCATAATACATTTTAAGCCAAAATTTTGTGCCCTCTTTTCTGTGGGTTAGAACTGTTTGTCTATAATGCCAAAATAAATTTATTCTTTGGCATAAAAAAGAAACACCCAAGTAACATAATCTCAATGTGCTAAAATCAACTTCAATTTCTGGGAAGTGAAAGTGTGTGTGTGTGTGTGTGTGTGTGTGTGTGTGTGTAAGTAAATTTTTTCCCAAGCCTCTTGGATTGTACCAACATCATTGTTATTTCTCGAGAATAAACCCTTCCTAAGTCACCCACTCATACTTTGAAACTTGCCAGGATTTGAAACAACTTGATGCATTCTTAGGGCTAAAATTATCCTTGGAGGAAAAGTTCTACACACCAAACATTCACCCCCTCTCCCAAAAAAAGATTCTAAAAATGCAAATGTTTGGTTGTTCATGCCAGTAATCAAGGCTGGAGAATTCCTCCCTGCCCAAGTTAAGAAGAGAAAAAAATCTGCTGTGCATCTCACAGCACAACTCTACCCTGAGGGCTCGAAGCCTGTTCATTATTCTGCTGTGTGTGCTCCTTTACCCACCACAGTGGTCCCCACTTATCTGGGGGTATGTTCCAAGACCCTCAGTGGATGCCTAGAACTGTGGATAGCACCAAACCCTGTATAAACTATGTTTTTTCCTAGATCTACATATCAATAATGAAGTCTAATTTAGAAATTAGACACACTAAGAGATTAACAATAATTATTTTTATAATAATAAAATAGAACAATTATAACAATATAGTCTAATAAAAGTTATGTTAATGTGGTCTCTCTCTCTCATAATACCTTATTGTGCTGTACTTACCCTTCTTCCTGTGATGACGTGAGATGATTAAATACCCTATTGATGAGACGAAGTAAGGTGAATGACGTAGGCAGTGTGACTCATTGTGAGGCTATGATCGACCCTGAACACAAGAGCTGCGATACCACAATGGCTACTAAATGACTAATGGGCAAGAAGTGTAGACAGCATGGATATGCTGGACAAAGGGAATATCCACGGCCCAGGCAGGACAGAGCAAGGTGGCATGAGATTTCGTCACATTACTCAGAACAATATGCAATTTAAGATTTCTGAATTGTTTATTTCTACAATTTTGCATTTAATATTTTCAGACCGCAGTTGACTGAGGGTAACTGAAACCACAGAAAGCAAAATTTCAGATAAGGGGGCGGCTACTGTATTGGCATTCTGATTTTTGAGAGTTTCCTTTTCAGCTAAACAAAAGGAAGAGCAAATCCAAGACGCCCACATCTGCTGAATAGTTGGGTCGCATGGTTGGAATGGGCAAAGACAGAGTGAATAAATAAATCATATTCTTAGCTAAGAAACTTTTCCCTCTTTTTATGGCAGGTTTTGTAGTCTAGAAAATGTATGAGTTTTCTTAAGGAAAAATACATCACAGGAATATCTGTATATATGAAATAAGATTGGCACCATAACTCCAAAAACAATTATTGCTTGTCTGATTAGGTTGGAGACACCGCTGATTGAACTAATGATTTTGATTATGTCTTAACTGGAACATGGCTAAGTTATTTCAGATAGAGGTTACTGGTCTTCTAAGATGCTCCAGTCACCTGAGCTATAAAGCCCATTCGTTTCACAACTCTATCTACCATACACGTGAATACCATGACCAAAATGTGATGACCTAGAAGATTCATTTGATCTCAGTTGTCGACTTGTTGACCTTGTCTTCTAGCCTCAATACGTTGTGTTTTCTCTTCCTGGAAAAGCCCACTCCATCCATGCTCTCCACAGCCCTTCCCCTCATCTGCCCGCTTCCCCCACCCGCCAACCTCCAAACATGCACGCTTCCTCTCATCTCCCACCGGAGGAACTCTTGCTTATCCTGTCTGGTTCCATTTACCTGCCCACTTTGCCCCAAGGGCCAACTTAAATTAGGCGTCCTTGTTCCATGCCACCCCAGTACCCTCCACTTACCTGTATCACAGCACTTATTAAACTGAATTGCAGCTGGTTTTATCATCTGCCTCTTCCCACCTGATGAGGGCCAGGGGCAGGAGGGGCTTCTGTAGGGCAGCAATTGAGTGCTTTAATCCAAGCATTTGGCACAGAGCAGACTTTCAGTAAATGGTGTGTGAGAGATGTTAAGATGCTCTCCCTCCCAGGGTTGTGTGAAGATCCAATGAGATGAGGCATATAAGATCGAGTTTCAGATGGTAAGGCCCTTCCTAGATGTTAGGTGGTTTTGGCAAAATGGAATACATATAAAGACTGTTTTACTATACCTATATTTAAGAGGAGTTTGGTACAGCTTATGCTTGTTTCAATAAATGAGGGGAGTTGAGAAGGAAATTAATCTTGACTGATCATTTTCTCTGTGCCAGACACTTTTCATAAATTCTTATTAATCCCTCCAGCAATCCTGGAGACAAGCATTAATATCTCCTTTTTGCAGATGAGGACACTGTAGCTCAGAGAAACCAAGACACTTGCCAATATCACACAGTAAGTGGTAGAGTCAGGATTTGATCCCAGATCTGTCCACCTCCAAAATCCATGTTTGCTTTCCTACAGGATGCTGCCTTTGCAGAAGGAAAAATCTCAGGTCATAGACAATTACCTTACTCACCCCTTCTCCATTCCACACACCTGAAAAAAAATAGTAGGCACCAGAAGAAATTGCCTAAGGTATGCAGCCAAATGGCGGCTGAGCTGGGGCTAGCCCAGAACTCTGCACAAGTGTTGACTGGCCCCCGCCAGAAGCCAGAAAAGGTCTACAGTTTCTTCACAGCAGAAAGGAAAGACATTGACCTACAAAGTAAGTCAGAAAATCCAACAAATCTTATTTAATCTCTGATTTTTCCCACACATTAAGAAACAATAGGCATTTCAAGAGGAACTGACAAAAGAGAATCAATATTATATATTCAGGAAGATGAGGATGAGAATAATATTGTGTTATAACAACAGTAATCTGAATTATCATTAGGAATACAATTATTCATATATTATTATATAAATTGCATTCCAGTTCATATATATAAAATATATATTATTATTAAAATCATGATAGAAATAGTCATGGTAGAACAAAATCTTGACTATGATGTAAAGACCTATTCCATTAGTTTGCCCTAAGTTTTCTAACATACAATCTGTAACAAGTTTGTGAAGTGCTCTGTGGGTACATGTGGGGCAGCAGGATGGTAACATTAGGCTGCAGCACATTGTGAATCTCAGATGAAAGGCACCTGAGCACAATGCATTTTAATGACTAGCCTCCTTTACTCGGGCTGCTTGTTCAATATTGGAGCAACACACACACACCTGGAAAACTCTTATGCATTTTTCAAGGTGCTGCTCAAATGTAACGCATCTGAAAAGCCCCTCCAGACATCCTTACGGAGAACTGATTATTCCTTCCCCTGAGCACTCATAGATCTTTCTATGTACTTCTGCTGGTGTTCCTTTTCACACTGTGCTATGATGAAATGCATCTTCTGTTAGACTGAGAAATCAACAAGGGTAGGAACTATGTCTTGTTTGTCTCAGTATCCTCAGAGCCTGTCTCAGGGCTAAGCACACAATAATAAATGTTGAATAAGAGGACTACCTAAAAGGAAATGCTTCTTGCCCCTTAGACCCTCGTACCACCACGAGAGGGCAATGTAATCAAGATTACTATACAACACAGATGGCAGTTTGAGATGAATAACAGAAGCAGCTTTTTAAAAAATATATCTTATTTCTCAGATGTTCTTTGTATTTTTTTTGCATGCCTTTTAATCCATTCTGTATTTAAGTTTGAGGAAACATTCCACAAATGTAAAAAGGACACTTGAAACAGAGGCTAAGGGTCAGACTGCCAAGGAGTAAAGGGATTAATTTCACGGCTGGCGAGAAAAAACTACAAGCTACAAATGGGATTGGAGGTGGGATTCCTCTCAGCTATAAAGCAGCTATCTGAATAAATTAGTACTGTATCTTTTCATATTTTCAAACTGCTCTATCCTCCACATTAGCCATAGGGTAAAGTTAAACATCACTGTATTTAAGAAAAAACTGAAGGACAAGGGAAAAAGCATTATGAGCATTGGAAAAATACAAAGCAAGTACAACTTTCAGTCTAAGACATTTCTGTATGTTTATTTCTGAGACATAGCAATTCTACAGCTGGTTTTTCTTCTGTTTAGATTTTAGGCCATCAATGGGACAAGAATTCAAGGGGCAAGTTTCTCATGCAACATCTCTTCTGTAAAATGTAAATAAACTTAGAAGAAATTCCACTCTGAGACCGTTGCCAATGCACCGGATGACACCTCCTCCGTGAAACCTTTCACTGTCTTTCCAGCTACAAAAAATCTCTCCACCAGTTTCACTCCCATAGCTCTTTGCTTATACCGTGATAGCGCCCTTCACGTTGTATCTAGCGTTGTGTTTTTCTGGGTTCATGCCTTAGCTCTGCTCCTATACTGGAACTCCTGGAGGGTCAAGGCATATTTGTTCATCCTCAGAACCCAAACAGTGTCTATCAATATCTTACACATACATGTTCAGTAAATTTTGTTTAATTAAACTGAATGGAACTGAGTTTGTGTCCCAGTAACTGTGACTCTAAAGCCTGCTTTTTTTAGTCTGTTTTTACTTTCTCTTCCCATAGCTGACTTAGCAGCAGCACTTACCAATTTTAAGCTTGGATAGATTCTTGTTTGGTTAAAAAGCTTTCTATCATAAACATTGAGAGCCAGTACCACAATTTAGCTAACAGTTACATTACGGTTATAGTACTTATTACCTAACCTAACTAGTCTTCAGTTCCCTCATCTGTATTTAGGGGGGATGAACAAAAATAACGGTTTTTTTTAAATTAATAACTAATGTCCTTTGTATTACTTTCCTCTGCCCATGAAGCCTATGTTTTGAATGATTTGGCCAATCTAACTGCATTTACACATTCAAATAAGTTTATTATTATCTTGCTAATGAAACCCAGGGTAAACATTAGTAATTGTTGAATAATTGTTGTTTTAATACTGATGATATAATTCGAGCTCTAAATTTGTTTGTTCAGTAAATGTTTAAGTGCCGACTGGGTATCAGGTTCTGTTCTTGGCATTAGGGATAATGGTGAACAAAAGAGTCAACGTCTCTCTCTAAATTGTGTTTATGTTCTAGTCGGGGTGAAAACAAAGAAACTTGATTTCTCAAGATCAGGTAAGTCTGTGCAGCAGTATTTGATAATAATTGTGTAATAATTTAGGCTTTTTGAAGGTTTGAAATAGTTTGGGTTTCACACCATTTCCTGTCTGGAGACCTTCTTTGTCAAGGGAACCCAGTGGCTAGAAAGAAGCTCTCTGAGGTCCCTTCTACCTTGAATATTCTGGTCACAATTTTCCTCATTATATCAGTTTTCTATTGTGGTGTCAAAAATTACAAACTTAGCAGCTTAAAGCAGCACTCATTTATGATCTCATAATTCTGTAGGTCAGAAGTCCAGGCAGTTCTCTGATTAGGGTCCCACAAGGCCAAAGTCAAGATGCAGGCCAGCTGGGCTGTTATCTGGAGGTTCTAGCGAGAATTCACTTGTAAGCTCATTCAAACTGTGGGCAGAAGCCAGTTTTTTGCAGCTGTAGCCTCTCTCTCATCTCCTTAAAACTGCTCGCATTCCTTCTCATGTAGCCCTCCATCATCAAAGCCAGCAATGGCACAGGGAGCCCTTCTCACTGAGAATCTCCCTGACTTCTGCCAGCCAGAGAAAACACTACCATAAGTTTTCACAGATGAGGCCCACCTGGATATCTTCCCTATCTTCAAGGTCAACTGTGCCATATAAAATGGCACAATCACAGCAGTGAATCCCATCACGTTCACAGGGTCTGTGTAGTCGGCTAGGACATCTTGGGAGACCACTTTAGAAATTCTGTCTACTGCACCAATCAATGGAATTTTTGCCTCAAGCAAAAAGAAGTTTTAGGATCATGTACGATTATTTTATTTAATGGAATAGAGGTCTTTTAAAAGTGCAAGTTGGAATTTTACAAAGACTATTTTAAAATTGTTTTCTTCTCTCTCCCTTTATGTCTTTTCCTTATAAAACATCATCTTTTTAGGAAAGTAAAACGTTAGTCACATAATCATGAGCATTTTCGAATATTTGAATATTAATTCAATCATATTAATAATAATGATTGTCATTTACTGAAATCTTATTATGTCTAATCCTCTAGGATAACTGGCATTCAAATTTTAATATTTCACTATTTTATCAACAGAATATAGATAGCTTTGACAAGCTGACATCTGAAAGGGAAAAATGATGATAATGGTGCCTATCAATTTTATGCAACATTTTTTACTTGTATGGAGTTGAAGAGTAAAGGAACTATTAGTTTTGCTTAAATTTTCTGATCTATTGGCAATTTGAGGTGACAGTTCAATTTTCACTAAGTAATGAGTACTTAAAACCCATTTTCTCCCCTTCAAAAGATAAAAGCATTAAATTGGTGTCATTGTGGTTGCAATGAAATCATATCTTATGATAGCAAAGCAGAAAATGTATGATCTTAAGTTTTAAGAGCATTTATCTTTGGCATATATATTATGGACAAATGACTCAAACCGTCAAAATATAATTCATTAGATACAATTTAGTTAAATTCTTATTAACCTAAGTGTTTTTCTTAAAAGTTTCAAAACTAAGTTTATGAAGCAAGTACCTCTACTCTCTGAAAATATCTGTCCAAACATATTAGACTATTAATAGATCCATCCCCACTACTTCAGAATGACCTTTATAGCTTATTAAAAATGAGGATTCCTAGGCTCACTCCCTGAGTTACCATACCACCTAGGACTTACTTTGTTGCTGGTGTTGGTGAAGATGTGAACAAAAGGGAATCCTTGCACACTGTTGGTGAGAGTGTAAATGGGTATAGCCATTATGGAAAACAATACAGAAATTCCTCAAAAAATTAAAAATAGAACTACCATATGAACATGCAATCCCACTTCTGGGTATATACACAAAGGAAATGAAATCAGTGTCTTGAAGAGATATCTGCACTTTTACGTTCACTGCAGCATTATTTACAACAGCCCACATGTGGAATCAACCTAAGTGTCCATGAACAAATGGATGGTTAATGTCACACACACACATACACACACACATATGGAATTTCATTTAGCTTTTAAAAAGAAGGAAATCTTGAATTTGGAACAACATGGATGAACCTGAAGGATCGTATGCTAAGTGAAATAAGCTAGACACAGAAAGACAAATACTGCACCATCTCACTTATATGTGGCATCTAAAAATGTCGAACAGGTAGAAGCAGAGAGAAGAATGGCGGTTGTCATGGGCTGGGGGCTCGGAGAAACGGGCAGGTGTTGGTTAAAGGGTACAAAGTTTCAGTTATGCAGGATGAATAACGCCTTAGTCTGTTTTGTGCTATGACAGAATACCACACACTGGGTAATTTATACAGAACAGAAATGTTTTGGCTGACGGTTCTGTAGGCTAGGAAGTCCAACATCAAGGCACAAGCATCCGGTGAGGGCCTCCTTGCTACGTCATCCCGTGACAGAAGGACAAGAGAGGGTGGGAGACGCAAAAGGGGCTGAACTCATTTTCTAACGAATGCGCTCCCTTGATAACAAACTCACTCCCACATGAACCTATGCAGGAGGGCGGAGCCCTCATGGCCTAATCATCTCTTAAAGGTCCCATCTCTTACTACTGTTATTAATACAATGGCCATTAAGTTTCCAACACATGAACTCTGCGGGACACATTGAAACCATAGCAAACAAATTCTGAAGATCTAATGTACAGCATGGTGATTATAGTTAATAATGTTGTATTGCATATTTGAAATTTGCTAGGAGAGTAGGTGTTACATGTTCTCAGCACACACACAAAAGGTTAATTATCTGAGGTGACGGATATATTAGCTTGAGTGTGGTAATCATTTCACAAGGTATGAATATATGAAAACATTGTACTGTACACCTTAAATCTATACAATTTTTATTTGTCAATTATCCCTCATATAAATAAAGATGGAAAAAATTTAAAAGTAAATAAGCTTCAACACCTAATGTGTTTAAAGAATATGTAATCAACTGAATCCTTCCAGAATGCATTCTACTGATCAAAAAAGTATGATTGTAATATAGTAATAATTGTAAAACCCAAAAAGCAGTCTCTCTGAAGCATTTAACATTCATCCATTCAACAATGTTTATTGAGCCTGTGGGCCTGCAAGTATGCTAAAAGCTAGGGCTCCTCTCTTTCTGTCCTCAAAAGCCTCTAAAGGCAAGAGAAATTATTAGCCAAAGATACTTAATAAAGAGTGACCATTTCAATATCTCTAGTAGAAAACATTCCGTTAGGATGGTGGGCAACAGGGAGGTACTAAGTAGGTCTTCCATAGCAGTTCTTTATTGTGGCCAAATCTACTATGGATTTATAACATCCTAAATGGTATATGATTATAGGATATCAAAAGAAATAAAATACACATTTTTCCTGTCATAAACATTTATTGAGCAACTATTCTCTGCTTTGTGGGGAGTAAAGAGACAAATCTGAGGTTTACCAGATATGATATTTTAATTACCCCATTTATAAAATGGGAATGAATCTCTCTACTATACAACAATACTAAAAACAGTTTTCTGAGAATACATGAACAAAAGTGCTTAGCACAGTCTCTGGTACCCAGTAGTGCTCATTAAGTTAGGTTCATTTAAATGCATCATAGTTCACAAAGCACTTTTGCATGTTTTCTCATTTTTTGTCACAATACCCATGCAAGAGTAAGGAAGCTAACTCAAAGACTGTGATTTTGCAAAAGCCACATAATTAGTTAAAAATTGGAAGAGCCAGAACCAAAGTCAATTTTCACAACACCTAATTCTACTTATTCCAGTATTTTGGGTTGAAATACAGAGGCTTCTTTTCTAACTCTGAAGAAGAAAGTTTATGCTTTCATTAACGTTATTGTAATTCCTGAAGTATTAATCACAGAATTAAGAAGATAAGACATTTTACTTAATTAGGATTGTGCCTCAAACAATAGGTTAAAACAGAAGAAATTAATTAATGGACTAGTTTAGGGATGAACTAAGACAAAAAATAAAAACTTTGGGTTTGTGGGTTCATGTGTGTGTGCGTGTGTGTGTGCAGGCACACACACGTGCTGAGTGCAACTGGAACTTGTTTAGCAGTGAATGACAGACAAACCAATTAATATGGATTTAAACAGGATAAGGATTTATTTGTCTCACAAAATAGGAAATCTAGATACAAGCAGTCCAAGCTAGTGTAACAGTTCTACAATTTCAGAACTGTGCCTTCTATCTTTCTACTACACTGCCCTTAATGTTTTGACATTTCATCCTCATGCTTGCAGCTTCACAGTTATACAGTTGTAGCACCATGTCCACATATCATCATATCCTCATTACAGGCAGAATAAATGTAGCAAATACTTTCCCTAAAACACTCAGCTTATATCTCATTGGCCAGAATAATGTTACATGGCTACCCCTAGCTGCAAGAAAGTCTAGAAAAGAAACCACTTTTCTTTGGGCATATCACCATTCCAAATTAAATCAGGGTTCCCTCAGCAAGACAAAAGGTAAGAATGAATAGCAGTGTCTGCCATTCTGACTTATTTTGATGTCTTCAGCAACCTTAGAATATATAGTTTCTTTTAACTTAGACTCAAAAAAATGTTCAATAGGTACATCATGCGTAGGCTGCTTCTTTTGTTTCATTTATTATGTTGTTTTTGTTGTTGTTTTTCTTGTTTTTGTCTCTCATGAGTAGAAAACAAATGTAAAATTGGAGTTAAGATTTAGAAGAGTTATCAATATATCCAGAGAAGGCTAGATGGAGAATTTCATGTGTAGCATTTCTATAGAACTAGTTTATCAGACAGAACTCTTTAATTAGCATTAGAACTAATTAGAACTCTTCAATTAGTGTTTCCTTTGAAAATGTCTAAAGAGAGCATTCAAAACCAACTTGAATACACATATGACCTTCTCAAATTTTTACTGTTACTAGCATTTTCTTCTAGTTTAGGTTATTCTTCCATAGCACTGGACCAAGACAAGGTATAGCCAAATGTAGTTTGTTTCATCTACGAATGCAAACCCCTGTGAAAACAATATAAAATTAAGGACATTTTAAAAAATATGGCCAAGTATGGTGGCTCACTCCTGTAATCCCAGCACTTTGTCAGGTTGAGGTAGGAGGATCACTTGAGGCCAGGAATTTGAGACCAGCCTGGGCAACCTCTTCTCTACAAAAAATTTCACAAATTAGCCTGGTGTGGTGGCAGGTGCCTGTAGTACCAGCTACTTTGGAGGCTGAGGCATGAGGATCACCTGAGCCCTGGAGTTCCAAGCTGCAGTGAGCTATAAATTGTGGCACTACACTCCAGCCTGGGCAACAGAGTGAGACCCCATCTCTAAAAAATTTTAAAAAAGAAACAAGAGGAAAAAGTTATTTAGCCTTGTAGGTTTGTTATCAGAGCTCTTTTAGACCTGTCCTCATTACTTTGGTGAAGGTTTGCTTGCAAATATTTTAGTTGGGGTGCCACTAATTTAGAGGTGCTCTTTTATAGTTGAGATGGAATTCTCGATAGATCTGCTTTCCAATATGGTGGCCACTAGCCACATGTGGCTATTCAAATATAAATTAAATAAAGTTAATTAAAATTAAAAATTCGATTCCTCAGTCACAATAGCCACAATTTAAGTGCTCAATAATCACATGTGGCTATGGTTACCATATTGGACAGTACAGATATAAAGCATTTACACCATTACAGAAAGTTCTACTAATAGCACTGCTCTAGAAGATTAAGATTTTTAGGAAGCAATATCAGGACCAAACCATTAGTCCATCACTCAGAGCATTTTAAAAATACCTCTTTGGAAACAGTTTCAGAGCCCCTTTACAAACCACATTAAGAAAACACCTAGTTCTATTTATTCTGAGCTTACTGAGTGCCTCGTCAATAACACATTCCAAGTAGTGTGCTACATGTGGGGATTCAAGGAGTAATTAGACATGGTCCTTTCTCTCTATGCCATTACTCATTAGAGGAATAAATAAGAGGTAACAGGTCTATAAAGGTAAGTATGTACAACATGCTCTGGGAACAGAAATAAAGGAATGGTTCTAATTAGGATGTTAAGAACTACCTTCTTTGCAAAGAATTCATGTGAATGCCATACTAGGGGGTTCAGATATTTATTGTAAAGGCTTTTGAAAGACTGTTGATGTATTTTTAAACAAAAGACTGGCAAGAAATTAAGGTGTTTCGAAGAGGTCGTTCTGGTGGCAATTAGAGCAGGTAAGAAACTGAAGGCAAGACCAGTTAGCAGGCTATGAAAATAATCAGGGTTAGAGATGTTGAGGGCCTTGACTAGGTCAATGGCAATGGGAATCCAGAGAGAGAGAGAGATTCAAGAGGTCTAATTAAAAATATAAACTTGATAATCATCCACTCTAGTCTGTAGTCTTGTCTCTATGTAACTGTACAATTTTTAAAAATCATCCTCTAAAGATTTATCACATTGTTGGGGATATTCTAAAAAATGAATTGCACAGATTCAAAACAGTGTTTCAGTATGTTCTATTTTTATCAGAACTAAGCAAGACACTCTGTGTGTGTGTATGTGTGTCTGTGTGTGAATAGATAAATAGAGATACAGAAAATTTTGTAGGTATAGACTAAGGTCTTAGTGAATATCTGAAGTTGAGTAGGATCATTTTGCTAATCTGTATTTTCTATTTTTTTCTGTAATGACAATGTTTTTTTAAATAAAGTTATTTTTTAAATAGTAATTTTAAAAATCCACAATCATTATACCTAAGGAAGAGTTCTGATGTTTTTAACAATGTCCACCTGGCTAAAGTAAGTATATTTCCCTAAATTTACTACTTTAGGACAACACTCAGTTGAAATAAGAGAGATTTTTTTCAAAAAAAATGAGTTGCACTAATTCTTAGCTATACCTTTCGACATTAAGATATTAGCTATAAAACATTCTTTAGTGACCTGTCAGAACCTACTTTGCTATTGTTCACTGCATTAGTATTACTGTATGTAATTAAAATAGAAGTTATCTATAATTTAGACCTTCTATTACCTTGTAATTTGGTCTTTCCTTCTCTTCCATGGAAATAATGAGATCTCTAACCCCGACTCCCCGGCCCCAAATTCCTATTGCCCATTGGTATAATTAATGAGCTCATGTTTTCCATCTGGACTTAGGAAGCTGAAATGTTTCTCCTGCCTCACTCTCCCAGTTTTTCCTAGGCTAATGAGTTTATACTTGGATACTATCACTGCTGCAGTCCTCACCGACACTTGGTATAGCTGAAAAGCATCTTCTCCAACCTTTATACAGAATGGTCAGCGTTCTCTGTACGTCCTACTCTACAATACTCTCTTCTCCCACCTGGACCCTCAGAAGTACATTGGTGGCAGTTGGAAATGTGTCTCTCAAACCCACAAGTTCCCCCAGAGCTATCTTTCTACAGCTTTCCAGCAGCTCCCATTCCAGTGCTCCAACCCCCATCCTGGAGTGTGTTTGAGGGAGGGATGGAGTGGTGAATTGACAGCATTTATTCAATCGGAAGTAAAAGCAAACATCAATGAATTATTTATCACTTTTGATATGGAACTCACAAGTGAATTAATCAGTGGACTTGTTTAGAAATGGGTTATTATCAACTCTGGTACAGTACCAGAAGTTAAAATTTCTGATTTGCCTTGTTTTGCCAATATTTAAGCATTTTGTTCTATTGAATGTGACTACGTGTACAGACACACTTTTATTTAGTCTCACACATGAAAAAAGAAAGCATAAGGCATGTAATCCAAGTGGTTTCTCATCCAAGCATTTTTATAGCAAATTACTAAATCTAGTTGAAAACATAGGAAAGAGGAAAATTTTCCCCCTAGTATTTGTTCTATCAACCTAGACTTTGCAGAACAGAATATCCTGAATTGTAGTTAAAATAAAGGCTTTATTTTATAAAATAACATTTGAGCTGTTGCTATATCAATGATCAGCATGTGGACCTGCTAAAAGTAGAAAATAATGTAATGTTCTTCCCAACAGGATGAGTATTTCGGAGGTTTAAGAAGGAAAGAAAATCCTGAAAAAGAATTCAAGAAAAATAGAATGGAGGAAGCTTTGCCATAATGTCTGTATACCTCATTTCCCTCCAAGGCTAATTAACACTGAAATACTTTTTGCTAACTATATGCCACTTATTCTATACTTTTTGTTAAGAAGTAAATAGCAACTATATTAAAACCAGAAAGCCTTTCTATAGTCAGAATTTATAATGTAGAAGGCAACCTTGAACATTAATTAATGTATTCATTAATTACATTGCTTTCTTCAGATCTGCTTGTTACAGATCCTGGGTTTGAAAAACATACAACCCCATCTCAGATGCACTTATACTAATAACCAAATTACGTAAAATAATAGGTAACACAAAAATCATCTTTGAGTTTGTTTCAGAGATATTTTCGGTTCTTATATTTGGATCTGGATATGCTTGCCCTGAAAATTCACTCAACCTCGAATAAAATAATGAAGCCACAGCCTAAAAATCTGAAAACCTAAGTGTCTAGAAATTCCCTTTTTAATAGGCGATACAGCACATTCTTACTTCTCTTAGATCTGCAGGTGTCTCCGCAGCTCCAGTAGACTGAGAAAAGGAAAAGGAGGGGGCGTCGGGAAAGGAAAGGAAATTGTCTGAGTCTTTGTGGTGGGGCGGGGATGTTTTAATATCTTGATTAAAAGCTGCCCTCCTCGGTTTTAAAGTTTTTACCACTATTTTATGATGATCTGATATTAAGGATGATGCAGCAGAGTTTGGGTATGTCCATCTGTAACTTATAAACGGACAGAAACAAGGAAGGGTAGGAAGCAGAAAAGGGTTGCGGGAGAGCAAAATGTAGGCGCGTGGGGACGGGAAGGGAGAGGCGGATTTGGCAGTCAAAAGGGGGACGAGAGGAACAGGAATGGAAAGTGTGGCCTGGCCGTCCTACCCTACGGGGGAAGGGGGAGGGGGGACACAGCGTCGCACACCTCCCACCCCCAGGCTTTTCCTTTGTAGGCTGAGGCTATTTGGGCGTGCAGAAAGGGATCGGTCGCTAAGAAAGGAAGGGCTGTCTCTCGAGGATGTGCAGGCTCGCGGCAGGCTCTCCCGGGGGCAGGAGGGAGGGCAGGGATAAGAGGGGCAAGCAGCGGCCCCAAGGCGGGCGGCTCTGTGGGCGCTGGGGTGAAAATGGCAAAAGGCCACCAGCTCATACCCTTGGGCCCGGGGCGTTCGCACACAGGTCTAGATGCCCCAGGCCAGGACCGTTCGTGCAGGGTAGGCTGTGCGCACGTCCTATTCTACAGGTACCTCTTGGATTGTGTCTACTCCCGCCTGACCCTTGGCAGGCCTCGGCTGGTACCCACCCCCCGCCCCCATCCCCTCGCTCCATGTCCTCCAGCGCGGCCCCGGCGCAGGGTCCCCTCCTCGTCATCTTAGGCGACATTCAGCAAACAACATGGCGGCCAAGCGTCGACCGCGGCGCCTCCTCTCAGGGCCCTTACGGTTGACGAGGGTGGCTGCGGCCGGCTTCAAACCCGCGACAGGCGAGTCCCGGGCGGGGCGAGGAAGGCGGGAGAGCGAACCCTGCAGCCGCGGCAAGCAGCGCTGTCTGGTCCGCCGGCCGGCCGCGCGCGGGGGCGGAAGGAGGGGCGCGCGGCTTCGGGGGCGCGCACAGAGCCGCGGGCGTGGGCGCGGGCGCGGGCGGGGGTGGAGCGGCGGCGGCGGCGATTGGAAGCGGCCGCCCAGAGCCCTCTCGCGGCCGCTGCGGCAGCAGCAGCAGCCCCAGCAGTAGTCCGGCCGCCGCCGCCGCCGCCTTGCGCTCCCGTCGCCCGGCCCGACATGAGTGAGGCGGGTCGGGTGCCCTCGCCCGCCGCGCGGCTGGCAGAGGCGGCGGCCGCGCCTGAGGAGAGGAAAGGCAAAGAGCCGGAGCGCGAGAAGCTGCCGCCCATCGTGTCTGCGGGCGCCGGCGCTGGCGCGACCGCGGTAGGTGCGGGGCAGGGGCGGCCGGGCGCCTCGACGGCGAGAGTCGAGAGGGAGGGCGGTCGCGCGAGGGGCTCCGAAGGGCCGCGTCTGCACTCAGAACCCCCGGGCCGCCCGGAGAGACGAACACAGGTCTCCCTTCCTTGGCCGCAATAAAAGAGTTGTGCCTCGTGGACAGCCCCGAACACTTCGCGATCTGCACCTTCCACCTTCGGGAAATGTTGGAGATGGTCGGTTCCGCTGGATGTTTTGGGTTCTTTTCTGGGGTTTTGGCCCCACTTTCTTTAAGGCAATGACCTGCATCTTGGAGTCGGCATTATCTGTGGGATGAGCATGGATGTCAGGCAGGCGGGAGTGGGTCTTCCACGGAGGTGCCTGCCTGCCTGCCTTGGAGGCGCGGATCTTTCGCCCTTTTCTTCGCTTTTCTTTCCCTTCCCCCTTCTGATAGAACAGGCTCTGCCGCGAGTTTCCACTTAATTGTGACCTTTCCGTTGCTGTCAGGGTAGTGGGAGGTAGACGCATCGGTGAAGGTTTTCATTTTTCATATGGTACAGACACGTGACTTAAAAGGGGGGAGGCTTTTTGATCCTTTTATTTAAACTCAAGTTATCTAAGCTTGACAGGGATGATTTCTCTGCTGGATTTTAGTAAGGGTTATTTGGAGAGCGCTCTCAGTCTTCAAACTACATATTGCCAGATGATGTCATGGGACAGCCCCTTCCCCCCCTTTCCCTGTTTTCACTGGTGGTTGCGACTGGTTACGTTGGAGCGCAGTAAAAAATGATTTTGCGATTTTTAATTTGACATAATATTTAAATACTTTTTGAAAGTTTACTTTGATATATTTAAAGATCATGACTTGTCATGCGGCTGTGGGTGACAAAATAGTAAAAGTTTAGTGAACATTATACATTTTCTTTATTCCTACTTGCAGTTCATTTCTTAAAACCTCCGTCTTAAATGACTAAGAACTTACTAAAATAGCTCAATCTTCTTTAAAGTACTGTATTAGCATTAGGAATAATGTTTTGATTCAGTAGGTTTTTTTAAAAAAAAAAAGTCTAAGGGCTGTGATACTGGAAATTGTTAAAACAAGCTTTAAGTTAAATCAGTGCAGCAAATTGTGTACAGTAATGACACACATTGAAAATTGACACACATTGAAAATTGACACTCTGTGTTCTGAATTAGAAGCTCCATGAGTGAAACCCAGGAATCTGCATTTTTAACTACACATCCCCAAATCTACTCCTGGAGCGGCATTTAAAAGTAAGCCTACAATTGGTAAATTGGAGCTGCAGGTAGGGATTACCTTGGAAAATGCTTTGAAGAAATTTGTCACCTAACTGCTTGGAGACCAGGTTCCTGCTGCTGGTACCCTAGGTTTTCAGAGCTTATGTAGGGACTTCCTAACTCACAGAGTTCCAACAGTTCATTTCTAAGTTGGTTGTTTTCAGTAAATGTATATACTTAGAAAGGAAATTCAGTATATATACCATGTATTATGTAATTCCCACAAAGGGGTCCTGGCCAGTTCTCCATAATCAAACATATATTAATAACTGCAGTGAAATGTATGTGTGTTCACGATAAAGGGAATAAAATCAGACTGCTAATAGCTCATGTCAGTTCAGGTCAGGTACATGTTTTTGCCACCAAATGAGTTGCAAAAACATTTCAGTTTTAAGCATTTATAGTACTTTGGAACTGTAAATAAATGATTATGGTTTGTACTACTAATCAAAGGGAAGAATAGAGTTTAAGAAATTTTTTAAAATATTGAATTAAACTTTGAAAAGACATAAGTTGGAATAGAGGAGGATGAACAGAAAAAATTGAGATTTTTGAAGGCAATATCTGGTGCCTTATAAGTTCTTTCAGTGTCGGTACCATTTTTCTAAATGATTTTTTTTAACAGAATTTATGACAGAATATTTTTCAAAGAGAGATTTCCAGAGCTGGAATTCTGAGCTATAGCAGTGAAAAACCTAAGTCTAGAAAATATGTATTTGTTGTGTCCAAAGGGCAGGAAAGCCAAGAGAGCTGAAATGATGACTGAGTTTCCCAGTCAGCGGGAAAGGCATTGGTGTATGTGAGGAGGGGAATGGTCGGGGAAAGACAGCTTGTGGCCCGTTTAATTGTTTTTCAGTCTCCTTGTGGATTAAATGGAGCCTCTGGAGGTTTGCTTATGAACCTAATTGTCATCAGTAACTTTTTCTTTGAGCCATTTCAGTGATCCTTCCTTTTTGCCCCAAGCTAACAGCTCTGTCTAGTTTAGTGATTCTACAGTAGTGGCTTTTTCAAAAAATCATTGTATCACGTTTATGAGAATGTGGAAACAATTTAGAGTGACAGCTCACTAAAATAAATAGACCAGATTATGATGACCCTGATTAAGACTGAAGAGTTTGGGCTATATCCTGAGTGTTTAAAGAAAGGTATGCAGGGGTAGGAGAGAGGGTGCTGGAAAGGGCAACCCTGAAGTACCTGATCAATCCTAAGACTACCTGTATATGAAGAAGTTCACTCTAGCCAAGAGATGCCTAACACAATGGTCTCAAACCTGACTGACCACAGAGTTACCTTGGTAACATGTTAAAGTCTTTGTTTGCACGTCTCAACCTAGAGCATGGGTTTTCAACCTTTGATGCACAGTAGAATCACCTGAGGAACTTTTAAAGCCATTATTACTAGGCCCAATATCAAGCCTGTTAAATCATCATTTCTGGGGATGGCACACAGGCAACTTTTTTCTTAATTCCCCAGGTGTAGCTGAGATTGAAAATTGACACTCTGTGTTCTGAATTAGAAGCTCCATGAGTGAAACCCAGGAATGTGCATTTTTAACTACACATCCCCAGATCTACTCCTGGAGTGGCGTTTGAAATGGACTGGCGAGCGGTGTAGATTAAGTGAATGGAGGACAGTAAAAAGCAGGTGTGGTGGGAGAATTGAAAGAAATGGCAGTTGAAGTGTTTCTAGTTAGAGATGCTCAAGATGGCCCCTCAGAAGACTGTCAATGTTTGGGGTCTGGCCTTGCTGGTGTGGAGAGGTGAATCGAGGAGAATAAAGAATTTGAAGTAGTGTGTGAGTATGAAGGGCTGATGATGTGAATATTAAATATCCTGATGCTGATGGATTGGAGTGGAGAATATTATAAATTAGTAGCTGATGTAATACAGATATTAGAAAAAAGTGGTGAACTGGGAAGGAGAAAATGCTCAAAGGAGGGGCAGAAATAACAATGGCAAGTGAGGATGGATTTGTCTGCTTCAGTGTTTAATCAGGTGAAGAAGAAAAGGGAGCTTCTCCATGGGCTTAGGATACCAATGAAGTGGGTTCAAGAAAGAGCTAGATTTGACTTAGGTAGGGGAGGTGAAGGGAAATGGAGGAAATCTGTTTAGAATTTTAAAGGAAAGTTAGCCCACACGGAAGATGAGAGGAATAGCTTGACAGGAAGAGCATAGCATACATGGAGAGGATTTGATGGGAAGTCCATAACAAGAATGAGCAGTTTGTATACATTGTGTCTGGTGTGTATAAGAGGGGTTGATGGAGCCCCTATACCAAAACGTAACTAACAATTATTGAACATCTATTATGTTTAGCTTTGCACTAGTGCTTCAGAAAACACAAAGGGAAGGCTTAAAAAATGGTTTCTGCCTCAGGGTATGCCAGGCTAACCAGTGAAAAGCAAAGCAATACCCATTAGCCCATGGGTCACAGTGAGCTATAGAAACAATTTGCGCTATAGGAGATCAGAGAAAGGAGATCAATGTGTGCAGAACTGTGAAAAATGGCCTCGAAAGTAAAGGTAATTATTTAAACTGGCTGACCATTGAAGGATGATAGGATTTGGACGGGCAAAGAAAGTGGGCAAAGTAATCCAGTGGGAGAAATCAACATGAGCAAAGCTTAAAGGGAAAAATTAGGGAGCAAAAGTGAGCCCAGTGGAAGCATGCTGAGAACTTGTGGGAGGGAGGTAAGATTGCATGGGGGCTGGAGCCAGATCACTAGGCAGAGAAGCTTGGACATTTTTTTCCTGTGGTTAGTGGGAAGGCATTGGAATTTAACGACATAATGAAATCAGTGGTAGTGTATAGTTAAACTGGAGGAGGGAGGAAGAAGCAAGTGAAGGAAGGAGCTTTGTAGTTCGTGCCTGAGCTGATGAGTGCATCCACTAGGGTGGTGGCCATGGGCTAATGGGTAAGGAATGGAAGAATCCACATGATGTGGAACCTAACTAGCTAACAGAGATAAAGAGAAGGAAGATTAATAAAGAAAAAGGACTCTAAGTTTCCAGAGGAGGTCTCTCAGAGAAAAATATTTACATAGAAAGGCAGTCCAGCCAATAGCATTGGCTATTGTGTGTGTGTGTGTGTGTGTGTGTGTGTGTGTGTGTGTGTGTGAGAGAGAGAGAGAGAGAGAGAGAGAGAGAGAGAGAGAGAAATCTAAACTATGCCCAGCTAGGTGTTTGGAACAATCTTAATGGAAAATCTTGTGCCCTTTGTTCATTATATTCTAAACAAAAGGTGAGATGGGAAAGAATGAATACTATGATGGGGAAAACATTTAAAATAATTTAATATACTATAGATATTACAAAAATATATGTATATAGGGTATAATAACAAATAATAGCTATTTATTGAGTGCTTACTCTGTGCTAGTCATTTACTGTGTATTCTCTCATTTAGTCAGTTAATGCAACCAGAAGCAATCACGCAACAACCCTGTGAAGAAGGTACTACTCCCATTTCACGGAAAAGGAATCTGAGAGTCAGGTTATGTTTACCTTGCCAAAGGGTAAAATCAGTAGTAATGGACAGAAGTTGGTTATAACTGAGATGTTTCTGACTCAAAAGCTCATGCTCTTTCCCCTATTCTGAACACTCTCTATGTGTCTATGGTCATAGGTATGGGGCCATGTGGTGCAAAGAGGCTGCGCCCATGACAGTATGTCTAGTTTGGAAAAGAGCACATGGTCCAGTAACAAATTTGTTCAGATTTTTGTTACTAAAGATAGAACTATTATGGGAGAGAGATATTTTCTAGGATATCTGATCATTTTGGTTTTAATATTGTGGTATGAATATATCATTAAATTCTATGTAAAACCAGTCTGATTAAAACAAAATAATGTGAGTCTTAAGACATAAAAGACAGGACTATGGCTATATATTATAAATACATACCCAGATGTCTCTAATTTTGAGTAGATTGTAAAGTCTGTCAACTTTTTTTTTTAACTGCAAAGCCATATGTAATTGTTTGCATATTCTCCATTGATAACTATTCCAGGATGATAGGACACAAATAATTTGACTATATTTAATAATTGGAGTAAAGCAATCGTTATAGATTGTGAACCAGAGAATCTCCAAAAGCGTCAAAGACGATATTGCTTTGCTATTAGTAATTTTGTCTATAAAATGGGGAAAATAATAATAGAACCTACCTCATAGGATAAATATGAAGTATAAAGTAATTAATACACATAGAGTATTTAGTAAAAAGCCTTATGTAAAGTAAGCACTCAAGTATTAGATGATATTATTGTTAAAGCCATGCACCGCATAAGGACGTTTCGGTCAGTGATGGATGACGGATCACGTAATCTGACAGTGGTCCCACAAGATTATAATACCATATTTTTGCTGTACCTTTTCTATTTTTAGATATATTTAGACACACAAATACCAGTGTGTTATAGTTGTCTGCAGTATTTAGTACAGTAACGTGGTAAGAAGTTGCTCCTCTTTCAAAATAGGTACAGCTACTTTTGCAGAGTAGCAACTTCTTTTGGCATAGTGTTTGGAAATTAACTTGATTATTTTTAGTTAGAGTTGAGGAAGAGAGAGTAGAGAAAGATCAACTGAAGATATGTGAGGAAGTGGGTGGGGCTGAGAAAGCTCTGGGAACCTTTGATTTCCCTATTTTTTCTCCTGGTTTTTTTTTTTTTCCCACTAGTATTATAGTTGACTCTATGGGTAGAGAGGATCCCTTCTTGTGTGGTAAATGTTGTGCTGATGAGTGTTATTTGAATAACTGCTTATTCTTAAGTTGATATTTGTAATTTTGAGGATCTCTGTGACATTTTAGTAAGCAGTCAAAAATTTTGTTGGAATGAGTGTAATCAAATGAATGTGCCTTCTAAAAATAGAAATTATTGACATTTTGCTAATTTAGCTAAGTTGAAAAGTCAATCTGAAATTCGAGTTGTCATATAGTTCAAATTAACCTGGTTTTAATCCAGATGTTTATATTAAAGAACTGATTTGACTGCATCAAATCAAACATTTTTAAAGTAGTAGTTTACTGTATAAACATAATCTATTGATGCAGTTTCTTCTTTTTGTATGTTATAAAATAAAGAATGAAATCTCTGATGCTACCTTGTCTTCCTGATGATAAATGAACACTGTAATTTCTGAGCTTCAGGACTAATATTTGTAGGGCTAATTTTCAGTTATTTATAAGATAAATTGCATTGTGATTTTTTTGATAACAAAATTTTATTTCAGATCCGCATCCTAATTTCCTAGTCTCATTTGAAAGATAAGGTTTATACCACTTAAAGAAAGCTCTTCCATTTGGGCTGATATTATTTATTTGAAAGGGAATTTTGTACCTTGAAAGTAGCAGAGTGTTCACATCCTAAAAGAAGGATGCAGAACAAAGTTAGCACTTCTGATTTTATAACCCATCATCCTAATAGGAACCTATTTTAAAAAATACCAAAAAAGAGAAAATATCTTTACTCTGTAACAGGGCTTAAAGTAATCTCTTTCGTAGATTCTATATGACATGATTTGGCCCTGATGTGGCCCTGACTAGTACTTTAGGTCAGTTTATTTTAAGAGTTGGTAAAGCAGGGTATCTTACATGTTTTTTACTTTAAGTTAAAACATACAAATGTACATTTGTTCACTAGTCTTTTGACAAAACCTTTACTGAAGCAGTATCTCAGGAAACCCACTCTTTTGAAAAAGTGGTTTTTATATGCATCATAGATAGTCCCTGGATTGAGACTGAAGGATGAATATTGTAGACAAAGAAATTCATCTTAAAGTATTTTAATAGAGAGTCTAAGATAGTGAAATATTATGGCTTTAAAGTGTTTCATGATGGAACAGAGCCAGCAATTATTCCTTTATCAAGGATTGGGTTAGAATGTGAACAAAAATGTTTATCTTCTAAGGCAGTTTTGGGGGTATAGATAATGATCAAAGTAAATTTTACCAGGATTTTGTATATAGTAGAATTTGATGTTCACTACAAAGCAATCATGGAAAACCATGAATATCCTTCTTATTGGCATCTGATACAAAAATATGATAAATAAATCAGAAATTTAACTCAGATGCATCTGTTCATCAGTAGAGGTTGAAAGTAGGAACTCATGTATTCAAATAAAATTTAAAATATAAGGTTGAAAATATTATATGTTAGCGACAGAATAGGTACTCTTAAGTATTTGTCTATTTAAATATTTGGAGATTATTTTATATTATAATCTTACATAAAATTTGTGTGATCTTATAGTAAAAAAGACTATTGAAGTCCATATTAGATGCTTGTGAAATATGCTTTTTGATTAGTTATTGTACTTACTACATAACATTTTCCTGCTGTTTGCAATGTTTATGGAACTCAGTGAGCTTAATAAACTCAGCCTCTGCCTAGAGATTCAAGTTTATTATTTATTATGCCAGGTTGAAATATTTTGAACATTTTTTTCCTCAATGAATTCTTAAAGTGTTTCTCCTCCCGTGTTCTCCATTTATACTTATCTTCAATCTGTAACAGCTGGTTGAGTATCCTGCTACTATCTATTCTTCAACACATCCAGCCCACCGTTTGTAGGCTGGCCACATTCCAGGATTTCATCTTTAGTATTCTTCTTCTGTAGGACTCATAGATAACATTTCCAAAACTCCTCAGGAAGCCAGATGTAACATCTGTGGTAGGTCCAAGTTTCAGAAGGTTTGTAAAGTAATGTTCTTTAACATTTAATTTATCCCGAAGTTTTATGTCATATCAATACCCAATAACTTCTTGATTTCTCTGATTTTTACTTAATTAGTTTGTCATTGCACAACAAGCTACCCTGTATTTTCTCATGAAAGTCTTAGGTCATATGTAAGATTTCTCTTGTGTAAACTGGTATGGGGCAGCTGCTGTTCTAAGGGTTGCTTTTATTAATCTGTCAATCTGTGAAAATGTCTGTGATTAATTTCATGTCATTTAAGTATAAAGTAGAATTTGAAGGATTCAAGAACATAGTCATTTTACAAACAGACTTATTAGACCAAGGAAATTTTTTATATTGTTTAAGCTTTTTGATTACAAGAAATAGAAAACGAGCCCACTTTTGCCTCCTTTTGGCAAAAGGGAATTTCTTGGAATAATACACATAGATTAGAACCAGAAAGCAAACAGGAGTAGAGACTGGCTGTTTTTTGTGCCTCTGCTATTCTCTTGCTCTTAGCTGGTCAATTTTTTCCTGTAGTCCTCCGTCTAAAATCTGGAAAGACTTCCTCTGATTGACTTACTGGGAAACATCAATGTCTATCAAAACAGGCTACCTAATACATGGCCACCCTGCCTATAGATAGGCTGCCTTTTGATTGAGTGCCTGTCTCTGCTGTAATCCATGGCCATTCCTGCACAAAGAATAGTAGCAATGCTATGGAGATCGTGAATGGGACAGTTTAAATAGAAGGGAACATTGGATTTGGCAGCCGTAATAATGTACTCAATATGTCTTCCCTTAAACCTTTGTACTCTCCCCACCACAGGCCTTTTTCCTCTTCAGTAAAGCTTCTGAGCAATCCCTGCTCATTACTTTCATTTCCTAACTTCTCTTTCATTCGTCAATCCATTTCATATAGTTTCTGCCACCACCATTCCCCTGAATCTGTTGTCTCCATTGTCCACAACGTTTCACGGTTGCTCATTCCATCAGGCACATTTTAGTCCTAACCACTCTTCATCATTTGACGTTGTTGACCACTTTTTTTTCCTTGAAACTTTATTCTCCCTTAGTTTTTAACTTATCACCTTCTTCTGGATTTCTTATCTCTTTGACCATTCGTTTGTAATCTCTTTTGTCAGCTCACATTATACATACCAATATTTCTTTCCCACAGTTCTGCCCGTACAATAGTTTTCTATCGCCATGTAACAATAACCCTATCAATGATAAAAATTTCATTATTTTGTCATGAGAAGCATGCTTTTGCCTAGTGAACATTGGTTCCTTTTCTAGTTACTCACAAATCATATGTTTATATAACCCAGTCTAGAACTTTCTTTAAATATGCCCTTTTCTTTACAGGGAGATGTCAAAATATGTTTATTTTCCCAAAATTTGCAATAAAGCATTTTACATTGTTCGTTTCATTTATTTTATAATTTTTGTTCTCCCATTCTCATTATGCTTCAGGCTTAGACCTGAAATAGCTGTTAACATTTTGCTTGGCCAAGGCTACCATTCCCTATTATCATACCACTGTCTCAAGTCACACTTCACTTCTTATAGTAGGCCTGGTTTAGCTTCCACTGTTATTGTCCTTCATTCTATTCCCAGATGCTACCGAAGTGATTTTTCTAGAATACAAATACGATCATGTCACTTCTTGCTTAGGAGTCCTCAGTGATTTTCCCCTACCTCCTTGCAGGATAGAATCTATACTCCATAGCCTGAAGGCCTCATAATAAGGTCGCTACCTCCCTTTCCAGTCTCATCTCACTGGCCCATTTTCCCTTTCTGATTCTCTAATCCAGTTTTAGATATCATCCATGAAAGCTATCAATGGAAAACTACCCTTGATAAGTTATTGTAGATATTTACAGCTCAGTTAACAAAGGTCAATTACTGAGGGGCCATTCATTGTATGAGACATGGTTGACCTCGTTTTACAAATTGGTCACTTTTATTAATTACCACGTATAGATGAAATATACGGTGTGTCAAATTTGTCAGTTCTTACTATTAAGATTTTCTGATAGAACAAAACATATAAATAAACAAACTTGGCCCCACTAGTTAATAAAATTCTTATTTAAGCATCCTAATAATTTTAGCAAGGAATGATTTACTTTTCAAATATGTAGTTTGTTTAAATTTCATTTTCCTAATCAACATACTAGTTTTGTGAATTTGAGCAAATCACTTTATCAGATCATGCACATTATTCAATTTACTAATACTGTTTTAGAGGAAGTTATTTTGTTTGACTGTCTTATTTATCTTGCTTTTCAGTTTCTTTCCTTGGGAATCTACATTATAAATCTACTAGTGATTAGAACTGATAGTTGTTGAATAACTATTAATTAGGTTAGTTGTTATTTGAAGATTCCACAAGTGAGCTAAGCAATATTCTTTGAGACCTGCTTTTATAAGAAGAGAGAGGAAGGGGGAAGGGAAAAAATATTAAACTTTTCCCAGATTGCTAGGATATCAGAGGTTTCCCTAAAGTATACCTGGTTTTTCTGCTTATGTAATTTCCCCTTAACCAGGGGGAGTTGCTCCTAAAGCTATTAAATTTCATGCGACATACATGTATAAAAGTAGAAAAGATAATATCAGCCACAAAAGGTTATTGTGAAAATAGGCTGACGTGTTTAACACACCTATTATACATGGTAAGCCTTAATGAGTGATAGCTAGTGTAGTGAGAGACTCTGTAATATGATGAGTTAAGAGTATAGACTTTATGGTCATTTAAACTGCAGTTTGAATTCTGGCTTCCCACTTAACAAGCTATGTGCATTTGGGCATGGTACTTCAATTTCCCCATCTGTAAAATGAAGTGTAAATATATATCTCCTAGGAATGTTATAATGTATTAAAGTAGCTGATAATAGTATTAGACATATGACAAGCACTCAATAAATGACTTGTTTTAGTCTGTTGTTATCATAGTAATAATCATTTATTGAGCACTCATTATGTCATAGGTTCTACCTAGATGATATTGTCTGTGATTCTGAGACATCAGATTCATATCTCACATCTATTAGAAGACTACTTTATTTCAGTTTGCAGTATGTGAATCATTTAGGCTAATCCTAATGTAGAAATAATAACTCAGACTTTTCCAAACTGAAATCTAGCCAAGAATCAAGGAGCAAGCAAAAACAAAACAAATAACAATAAAATCTATGAGCAGCCAAAGATGTCACACACATAAAAGATGCATATATGTAGTTTACTCATGGACATGTCCCTAAGTTCTCATTTAGTATCTGGCACATTTCTGTTGCTTGTTAGCCAAATGACTTTAGGTGAATCTCAGACAATTCCAGTTTCCTTATCTGTGAAATAAAGGAATTAACTAGTTTTTAATAGTTTCTTAGTTCTAGAAACTTTTTAATTCTATGCATATAGTATCTGAAATTTATTCTCCCTGGGTTCTTCTACTCTCTTAAAAAATAATAAAGTTATTTTGAAGTGTAAGGCCTATGTACAAGATTCACTGTATGTCAAGCCATGTGATGAATCAGGAATTTCTGGTTTGTCATGATGGATCAAGATGGGAACAATTATGATTTGAGTGGAATAATTGAAATAAATTATGAGAATAAATAAGAATGGTTATGTAGAAATGATAAACACCAGAAAACTTGCTATGCAGGCAAGTTATGGTAGGCTGTGATGCAGTTACAAATTAGTCCAGAGTTTCAGTGTTTTAAAACTGTAAAGGTTTATCATTGCTAATGATACAGCTTTAACATTGGTCAGGGGTGGTTCTGCTTCACATAGTCTCTCAGGGATCCAAGCTAATGGATGCTCTAACATCTCAACTCCCAGCCTATATGGTTTTCACAGTGCAGGAAGAGAGAGAAGTTTTACTCCGGTCTTAAATGCATTGGTACTTCCTGGTCCAAAAATGACAGACATCATTTCCACTTGTGGCCTATTAGAATTAATCAGATGGCTCCAGCTAACTGTAAGAGAGTGGGAAACAGAGAGAGGGCACATGGATATTTGGTGAAAGTGAATGCTTCTGCTGTATGACATATGAGCTAATTCTAAGAAAGGTAAATGGAAATCAATCTGGTGTTAAGAATAAGAAGATGAAAAAGAAACCTTTCCTTTTGTGAAAGTGAAGAAGTTATCTTTAGAGTAAAAAAGTGGATGTTAATGAAGATGTTAACTTCTTAACTTCCAGATGTTAGCATCTGGAAACTGGAACATAGTGTGAAAAGATCTGAGATCTCTTGAGGCAGCTCTGTAGCTGAATCTTGCACTGTGTAGTGCATGCAAAGATTTTATAGAGTTATTTTTTGGACAATGTGTTAATGGATAGATTCTATGCTTTAGGAAGATTGCTTTGTTATCTATGCCTGAGGATCCCAAAGTGCTTAGCACTATGTATATATTTTTTTAAATTCTGGTACATGCAAAAGTGCAATCACAGTGCTTAAAAAAGAGTAACTCTGAAGTGTTTATCTTTTTACCTGAACTTTTAAAGTTGCCTCGAATGACAAGAAAGCCTTCAGTGAATCAGCCTGTGAAGTATCACTTGCGTGTAAATTATTAAAAATAATATTTATGGAGGTTACAAAAATAGTATTATCTAAATACATAGTTGAAATAGCAATTAACATTAAGGGAGGGTGTACTGTATACAACGAGCAGTGCTAATTATTTTATATGCATTATTTCTGCTAAACCTCACAATAACTCAGGTAGTATTATTATCCCCATTTTCAAAATTCATAAATTTGTAAATAGATGAGAAGGCTCTTTTATACTTGAGGCAGTTTTGTCCTAGAACAGGTAAGTCAATTGTATGTACATCATTTGTATCTATTTTCTGTCATCAACTTAAAATCTCTGTTATAAATGTTTATGATTTTGCAATAAAATAATTTAAGTATAGGTAGTAGGAATTATGCTGCAACATTAACTTTTCTGTTTTTAGGGTTTGGACAGAGAAGCCAAAAGCCAAATTTCCACTTTCAGCAATTTTACTTCAGCTATTAGCCAGAAGAAAGAAACCATTGAAAACAGAAGTTCACCTACACATCTTGTTTTCCCTAACATCAAGAACGGTAAATAATTCTTAAATGTATTTATAATTGTTAAAAGTACACATAGTGTAGATATCTTGGCTTAAAGTATATTATTAAATTATTTAAAAAGTAGATTTTGATTATTCTGCATCGTTTTAGTAGGTCTAGTTAATACAACAAAAAATAAACTGTATAGATATTTATAACAAGAAAGCATTGTCATTATTTTTAGGTGATTGTTACCTAGAGTACAAGAATGAAATATAAAATTCATGAATAATAAGAAAATCTGATTAGAGAGCCAGCTATGATATAAATACAATAAATATGTAATTTATATAATTTATTATATAATATATAAATATAATACAAATATTTAGTAGATTTCCTATATTTGAGCAATAATCAGTTAGAAGACTTGATGGAAAATATACGATATACTTAAAAATAAACCTAAAAGGAAATATGCAAAACCTATATGGAGAAACCTATAAAACTCTATCAAAAGACTAAAAAGGTGGTTTGAATGGAAAAATTTATCATGAATATCATACAGATGTCAGGTACACCCAATTTACTTTCTACATGCAGTAAATTTTTCAACAGTTTTTTGGGAGAAACTTAACAAATTACTTCCCTATTGTATCTACAAGAATAAATGTCTGAGAGGATGTAAGAAAAAACAGTGAGGGGGCCCATTTCCCTGTAGTGCCATATGTTATAAAGCTATGCTAATGAAAGCATCGCCATCAGGAAAGCCAAATAGATGGAGATAGAGCAGTAAAAAATATGGTATGTAAGTGGCATTAAATTATTCAAAAAGTGGAATTAGGTCAACTGGCTAACCTCTCAAAAATAGTTAAATTAGATTTTTTTAAAACTATAAAAATATGAGAAGATGCATGAGAATTTTAAATATGTATATGCTCACTGACCCGGTAATTCCATTTCTAGTAATGTCTAAAAAAATAATATAACATATGTTCAAAGATACATAGAAACAATGTATATTATTCATAATAGTGGTATTTGAAGCAATCTAAGTGGATTGGTTAACTAAATTATGTTAATCTGTACTTTAAATACCATGCTTCTATTAAGAACATGATACATGTATGAAGTGTGTAGGAGAAATGCCCACAATACATTGTAAAATGAAAAAAGTAAGTAACACAACTTTTAGGATGTAAAGTTTACTAGGTGCTCACAGTGGATTGGAGAAAGAATTCTCACACAGAGTTTAGGATAGAAAGAAGTACAAAGTTTATTTATTTTCCTGAGAAAGAAAGAGAGAGAGAGAGAGAGAAGGCGGGAGGAGGGAGAGGCCACGCACACACAGAAAGGGGTGAAAATGCTAGGCAGCTGAGGAAAGTTGCTTGGTACTTTTAAAGGGTAAAAATGGCATTTTTTTTTCTCTGCTTCAGCAGACTGATAACAGAAGTGGCTGTGAGATGTCAGAGGGTTCCCTAAGTAGAATACTCTTTATGTTTCCAGTCTCTGTGACTTTGTGTTCTATAACCAGTGGGAGATAACTGTGCTTCTAAAGGGCTTGTGTGATTAGGTTTTATTTACCTGGTTGGTTAATCTCCCTGTTTTAGGGTCACATTTACAGGGACCAGGGTTTAAGACTTCAACATATCTTTTAGGGGGAGACAGTTCAGCCTGCAACAGATGGTTAGGAACCTTCACAAAGTTGAAATGTATATTATGGAGAATAACAGGGAGTTAAAAAATAAATGATGAATAGCCATAAACTTTGGATTTTTTGTTCAAATTCTTTAGCCTTTGATTCCACTCTCTGATTTCTATTTACACCATTTTGTCTATACTAATATCTTGATCTCTGAACTCAGCTTGCCAACTTGTGTGCCTGCAAGTTTTTCAGTGGACATATTGGCTTTAAATATGGTCCACATGCTTGAGCTTCCACCAGTGTCTGCTTCTCTCTCATCCGTGCCAGTCTCATGGAATCTGGACTTAGCGCCAGCCTTTACTTGGAGTATTTCCATACACCACTCTAGATGACTAGACCTTTTAGCAGACTTTCTTAACCTTATTAGAACTCCTGGTGCTGATTTGTCCTAGCTGTTCTGTCTGGGTGCCACCTGAATTCAGGTATGACACAGTTCATATGTCAGGGGTGCTACAGAAAGAATTCTTTTATTGAATGAGAAGTTAGACTAAGTCTTCCAAATACAAGCATGTTTATAATTCCTTGATGTTTTGGGAAGCCTCTCTTACTTGCCAGTAAGATTGTTTTCCCAAAGTTGCATCATTCTTGGCAGTTATTATAATTTTCCTCCCTCTTCTCTGATAGCAGGACCTATGCTGGGTATTCTCTAACAGCTTGTCTCCTGTCTGATCTTCAAGTGGTATTAGAGAAGCTGCAAAAGCCCAGCGTGGGTTTTTTCCTAACAATTGAGGGATGGCTTTCCTCCCTGTAGATCATGTGACTGTGTATGCCTGTCAGATTGGCTGTCCTTTTAAAGATGTGAGAAGTGTAGGAGTTTTACCTACTATAACAGCTGCTAGGGATGATACATCTTCAGAGAAACAACCAGATGATAAGTAACAGAGGAGCAGAGGTTAGCACTACAGTCTCTCTTACTCTTTTATAGCTTCCTTTCTAAAGTTATTATGTTTCCTTTCAGACTTATTTTAAAACATTTTTAAACAGCACAGAACATCTTTAAAAGAAACAAAGCAGTTCTTCCCCCAACCTTTTAAAATATTTTTGCACTCTTGGTAATTCATAAAAGAGTAGATATGAACTCTGACATTTACCTTGAGGGCAGTGTTCCACTGCCAGCTCAGCCCATTTTATAAGTTTACTCTAGCACAGCCCTGATGTGACATAATGAACTCTGTAGTTTTTACACACTGGAGAAATGTGATCTTTGCCACTCTGAAATAGCCAAGGGAAGAACAAGTGGTAATTGGATCTGTGTGGATGCTGTTATCTATTCAGGTGAAGGACTACAGGGTTTCACAGTTTCTCTGAGAGCAACTCGGAGGCCGACAGGGAGACAAGCTGTTAGAAGCAGCCCAGCATAGGGCTCGCTATATGGGGAGAGCAAAGAACTTGCGGCCTTAGGATTCTTACTCTAGAAGAAGTATTTCCAAGGCCTCAAATGACCCCATCTTCAGGTTTCCTTGGAAAATGAGGTGATTTTGGACTTAATCTCTAAGGTTTTACCCCGGATCAGAGTGAGTACCTTGGATTTGGCTTTTCTTCACTATTCCTATGGGAGAAGTGTATCTATCAAGAACTTTAGAGAATTTTGATGAATTTATTGTGTATTTATCTCTTTACTAATCTGTATGCTCCTTAAGCTTTTATTTTGGAGAGGGAAAGGGCTATCTTTTTCTTTTTTTTATATTAAGGTTAACTTTTTGAATAGCTAACATACTTGTTTCAAAAACTGTAAAAATATAGTTTTAAAAACTATAAAATAAATGTTTCCGATGTCTCACTTTCACACTGTTTCTTGCTATCTCTTATATTCTCTCCTGTGTTTCTTTATGCAAAGGCAATCAAATACAAATATATATTTTCATTTTCCACCTTTTAATGAAAAAATAACTATGTATACACTATTTTTTTCAGTTAATGTATTCTGGATATCTATGTATCAGTACATAGAAAGCTTTTGTATTCTTTTTTACAACTATATTCCATTTTATTGGATGTACTATAATTTATTTACTCTGACTCTTATTAAAAGAAGTGAGTCGTATCCGTTTTTTTATTATAAACAATGCCACAATGAATGATTATATATAGACGTCATTTTATTCATCTGCAGATATATCTCTGGGATATTTCTAGAAGTGGGATTGTTGGGTCCAGGAGGAAATGCATTTATAGTCTCCTTGAATTCGAATCCATCTGTTTGTTTCCAGGACTCAGCATCCATGGTACATGTAGTCTGTACTCAGTAAATAATTTACCGAATGAGGAAATGAATGAGAAGCACTTTTTCTGGGTTTTTGGGCCTTTTGCCCCATTGGAAATATCAAACCGATCTCAAGGGTGTAATATGAATAAATTCTGTAAGATTTGTCCAGTATAAGGCATCTTTTTCATTAAAGATGTCCTTATATAGAAAGGGCTTTAGAATATTTTTATAACTAGACTCATAAAAGAACATTTCACCCATGATTTTACTGCAGTTTTATAAACACACACATCATTAAACTTAGTAAAAAGTATATCTCCAAAAACCAGTGAATGTATTGCTTTATTTGTCTCTGATGGCTACAGTCCTGTGAGTCAGAGTTTTTTTCCCATCTTTCTTCCTTTCTCTCTCCCACCTTCAATTTTATTTTTTGCCAAATGTTCAGAAAAGTCATCCTGTAGACAATGATGTAAATACCACCTGTTATGACTAATCCACTCTGGTCTTCCCTGTTTCAGTTGCCTGCTACTACTGAAGTAGTCATAAGCAATACTAAAGTACTAAACTGATAGAGGGATCCTTCAAATTGTAGCCCATTTGTTACCTGCCTTATAGTCACCCATTGTCAATTATGATACTAAATAAGAACCGACACTTTGAGTCAATGTGAGAGTTACGTTTACTTAACTTAGTCCTCATGAGCCTTCATTTACTCATTTATAGAATGATGAAATTGGACTGGTTGAGTTGTAAAATAATCATTTACACCTAAATTTTATGATTTAAATGGTTAATTTCCCAATGTATTGATTTTGCTTGATCCTCATGTTTGTTTTTTGTTTTGGCTTTTGACATTTTATAGTTACTAGCTTCCACTTCCATGTGAATTTAGATTTCAATTTTACTATTTGTCTTTACACGTGGTAGAATGTTTGGCACTGTTCAACAGCAGAAATAAGTAGATTTTGTAACTTCTCAGGCTGGGGTTGAGTCCTGGGTCTGACAAACTGAACAATCTCTGTGCTTATTTTCCCATCTGTAAAACAGGATAACAAAGAAGCTACTTTATAAGGTCGTAAGGATAAATGAAAAACATTTAAAAGTATTCAATTCCATGTCTTAGGAAGTTCAGTAAATATTAGTGATAATATATATATGAGCAGTTAAGTTAGGGAAGGGATTATGAAGGGCAGGGCAATCTTACCTTATGAACAACCAACAACAAAATTTTTTTCAAATTCAAAATGTGTCACCCATGCAGAAAAATGTGATCAACATTTCTATACATTTTAATAATAATAAAATTAAAGCCTATGAACTCAACACTCAGATTAAGAAAAGAATACTACCAGCACTTTGAAAGCCCTGATGAGCCCACACTAATCATACTGTCCCTCCCTTCTTCTGTCCAGAGGTAACTACTATTCTCTTTTACATAGTTATCCAGAGGTAAGTACTGTTCCGTTTTATGGACTCTTTACCTCGGTATGAGTGAATCCTGGGAAACAAAGGGCAGCTATTAAGACTTCTGAAAGAGCTATAATTTGGACTATGTATTAGATGTCTGGCAGAAATATGACCTATCCAGCTGTCGGGAGTACTATAGTTTAAAGCTATGAGGTGAACTGTGTGTCCTCAGCCGATCTGGATAGCAGAACAAGAAGAGAATAGCTGGGACTTCATCACACCATTGGCAAGCCAAGAATAAGAATAGGGGTCTGGGCTAGGCTCAGTTGTTCATTCTGTCTTCAGTTAAGTAAGAAGAGTACAAAGACACTCAGGATCTTGGTGATGACAGGTGTCAAAATTACTAACTTTCAGGCCATTGTGGTCTAGTCTGTGCTCGGAGTACAGCTCCCACCTTAGGTGTCTGTGATTCCTGTTCCTTTGTATAAGGTATCTATCTGTATTATCTCTGTCTCTCTGGACCTTGTTGAACCATCTCTTTGTCTTGGGGATTTTGAGATTGCACAGTGATGTGCCTTGGCGTGTGTCTATATTCATCCCTTGTGCTACAGACTTGGTGCACCTTTCCATCTAGCAGTTCATGTCCTCAAATTCCAGGAAATTTTCTTGAATTATTTTGTTGATAATTTTCTCCCCTCTGCTTTTTCTATCCTTTCTTTCTGGATCCCCTATAATTCAAAAACCAGACTTTCTGGACTCCTCATTTTCTTCTATTTTCACTCCTATTTTCCCTTCTCTTTTGCTCTGTTTTAGGAAATTTCCTCAGAACCCTTCTATTGGGTATTTTATTTCTGCTATTATGTCTTTAATTATTAAGAATTCCCTTTTCCCCCCTCTGAATATTTCTTTTCTTCCAGCACCCTCTTATTTTCATGGTTGTACTATCTTTTATCCCTCTGAGAAAATTAGTAATAGGTTTAAATTTTTTTTCTTCTGCCTACGTGGTTTCTGATTCTTCCAAGTTGCTTTTGTCTATTTGTTTTGGTCTCTGTCTTTATAGCGGAGGGTTTTGTCAGAAGTTTGGTAATCCTTTGTTTTCTCCTCATGTTAACAGTAGGGAACCAAACAGATGATTGGAAGGTGAGGCATAGGTAAGGTTTATTGACCATAAGCTTCATTATAAGGTGATATGGGTGGGCTATTGATTGGAGAACCCTGATGTCAGATCTTTAGTTATTTCTTCTTAGACTGATAAGATTCCCCAGGAGGATGTGGTCCAGTCTTCTGTCTGGGAGAGGGGCAGGGTAAATATTCTTTTGGCTGGGGGAAGAAGAATGGGAGTCCCTCTTGACTGATTGATCATTTAGTATTCAGCAATTAGTTATTTATTGCCCCATACTTTGGTATAGTTCTTATAATCTCATCTGCATCTCACATTTCTCCAGTCTTAAGCACCTCTGTTGTACCCTTTCCAAACACAAATTTCCAGACTTCTGCTGGAGTAGGAGAAAGGAGGGGTAGTCACCCCATTGGCAGGGAGGAGATCTAGGGATCAAACTTGGTCTTCAGTTTTATCATAGCTATTATTTTAGTCCCTCTCCTTACACTCTCAGTTCCAGATTCTGTGCCCTTTAAGAATTCTGAAGTATAAATCAAGTTACTTTTCATATTTCCCTGTTGGGGCTTGGTATTGAGCTGCCTCAGGTCTGCTGAGTCAGTTTTCACAGATGCTCTTCCAGGTTCTTTTTACCTTTGAGGCTATGGCCATCTCTCTCATTCTTTTTGTCCTCATAGATTTATGTCTTTAAAACAACAGAACCTTTTATTGTAGTTTTAGTGCAATTTTGGGAGAAATTAAATGTCTGTGTTCAATCTGCCATCTTAACCTGAAGAACCTCCATTTGTTCCTTTAGCAAATGAGGAATATGAGATTTTGAGAGATTACATAATTTATAAAAGATCACATGTTTCAGTATCTATTACGCATCACAAACTACCCCAAAACATAGTGGCTTAAAACAACAGCAACGTTTATTTTATTCACAAATGTGTAATTTGCGTGGGTATCAGTGCGAACAGCTCATCTTTGTTCTCCTGAGCATCAGCTGAGGTGGCTTGAAGTCTGGGAGCTGGAATCTCCTGAAGGCTTGCTCACTCTCACGCCTGATAATTGATGCTGGCTGTAGGCTCAGACCTTATGTGGAACTGGAGTTGGAACACCTACATGTGGCCTTTTCATATGGCTTCTTGGCTTCCTCACAGCATGGTGACTGAATTCTAAAGGCAAACATCTTAGAGAGCCAAGCAGAAATTTTATTGCCTTTTAATAACCTAGTCATGCAACATCACTTCTGCCACATTTTGTTCATTAGCAGAGAGCCATTAACTCTGGTTCACGTTCAAAAGGAAAAGAGTTAGACCTATCTATTGTTGGGGGAGTAGCAAAGAATTTATAAACTTATTTTAAAGCTGCCACATCTGTGCATGTACAGTGTAGAGCCAGAAAAAGAAGCCAAGTTTTTTTCCCCCAGAAATTTTCTTATACCATATTGTAAGGTAGGAATTCATAACTAAAATCAGGTTTTTAGATAAGACATACATTGTAAGTTTCCATGCTTCTTCAGTTTCTCTATTATAGGTCATTATATAGGTCACTATAATAGAGAATTTTCGAACTTTTTGATTGGTTTCTGTCTTGTCCATTTTGTTGTTTAATAGTTACAGAGATGAAAGTGATCCAAGACATTATCTAAACTAGTGGTTTTTAAACCTATTTTTGTTCCTTTTGATTTTTGTGACAAAACACTTTTTTAAAAAATAAAAAAAATTTAGAGCATCATTATATTAATGATAAAAAAGCTGAGCTACTCTGAGTAAACCTATGCACCCAGCATCATTCCCCTTATGTGGCCCTTGAAGTTCTTCTTTGGAACCTTAGGAACAAGTAATTTAGGTGATGTCTTTAATTTTATAATGTCGAGACTTAGGCCCAAGGAGATCCAGTGACTTGTCTAAGGTTAACAAAGTTAGCAACCCTGCCTGCAATAGGACCTAGTCCCTTCCAAGTTTGGTGCTTTTCTATCCTTTACTTATTACTTACCTAATTACAAATTATTTATGATGGAACTTAAGATATAATTAAGTGTAACACACTTGCAAGAGTGTGTTACAAGCAGCCAACCAGTACTTCCTCTCTAACAGTAAAGGGATAAGGGAGGGAGGCCCAGGTTCCTCCTACTGAACACCCAGCCTAGATAGAGACTCTTGTTTATCTCTGATTCTGCTGTTGCTATCTGTGCTGGATAGCCAGGAACAATTATCAGTCTCCTAATCATGTGGCCAATTTAAAATACCAGTCTTGGTTTTGGTAGCTGCAGTTGTGGAAAGCTACATAGTCAGCCTATGAAAT
The DNA here is from genome assembly GCA_963575035.1 of Avahi laniger. Lineage (NCBI taxonomy): Eukaryota > Metazoa > Chordata > Mammalia > Primates > Indriidae > Avahi > Avahi laniger. The sequence goes on from CAUYSK010028111.1 coordinate 48,460, forward strand.
CAGTGAGCTGGCAAAATTTGGCTGATAATCTCATACCCGTATACAGTTGTATTTTTATGATCTTCATATTTTTTAATATACTACCAGCCCCTACCACAGCCCTTAATCTTCTAGCATTGGCTTCAAGTGTTTCACTTAATGTTTCTAAGCAACCAACTAAAATTGGCAACAGTATATTAACAGAAAGGGAAAATGATTACTACTTATCAATTTAGCACAGAGTGTTCCCAAGTATTGGCTGAATGAAACCTAAATGGTAGGTTTTCACTGATAAATATATTTTTGCTTTTCTCAGTATATTACAATATATTGTAGAAAACGTTGCATATGATAAAACAGAAGATTTGCCTGTTTTATTTATAACATCAGTTCAATTTTAGATTTTATTAATCTCTCATCACCATAGTTATTGATTTTTATTTTTTGAATTAGATTTTAATAACCATCTGTGAGAACAGGCAGAAATCCTGTCCCTGGAAACAATGTCTTGATATTCAGTGACATGAGAGCAGCTGTGAGCTGTTATTCTTCTTTTCTTAATAGCTGAATGTCACATCCTGCAGTTTGGCTTTCATTCACAAATGTGAGCAAAGGATTCTGCCTTTCTTTCTGATTCAAGTTCCATAAACATAGTTTGTTAACATTCTGTATTACTCTTCAATCTAAGTTACCTTCTGTATTAAAAATAAATCCCATCTGGACTTCTGGTTCTAGCCTCACCCTATAATACTCTTGGCCTTGGCATTACTATTTCTCTTTTATAAGAATCTCCCCACTTTCAGATTTTGCCAAAATCCCAAGCCTACTGCCTTACCAGATATTAATAGATTTTATTAAACTTAACAAAATTGTGTGATACTGGTATAATAACAGACATGTCAGTTGAATCATAAATAGCCAATAATATGCTCCACTGTATAAAAGAACTTAATATATGATAAAATAAATATTACCCCAGACCAGATGGATTCATAGCCAAATTCTTCCAGACCTACAAAGAAGGACTGCCATGTGTTCTACAGAAATTATTCCATAATATCAAGAAAGAAGGAGTCCTCCCCAACTCATTCTATGAAGCAAGGATTAATCAGCTTGATACCAAAGCCAGGAAAGGACACATCAAAAAAAGAAAACTACAGACCAATATCCCTTATGAATATAAATGCAAAAATCCTCAATAATATCCTAGCAAACCTAATTCAACAGCACATCAAAAAAATAATCTGCCATGATCAAGTGAGCTTCATCCCAGCGATGCAAGGATGGTACAACATATGCAAATCAATAAATGTGATATACCACACGTACAGAAGCAAAAACAAAATTATATGATCATCACAATAGATGCAGAGAAAGCATTCAACAACATTCAGCACCATTCATTATAAAAGCTTTCAACAAATTTGGCACAGAAGGAACATATCTCAAAATTATAATATAAAAGTCATATATGACAAACCCAAAGACAGCATCATGCTAAATGGGGCAAAGTTGTAAGCATTCCCACCAAGAACTGGAATAAGACAGTGATGCCCACTATCACCACTTCTATTGAATATAGCCCTGGAAATCCTAGCCAGAGTAATCAGGCAAGAGAAAGAAATAAAGGGTACCCAGATCATACCCCAATCAGGAAAGAGAAGGTCAAACTATTGCTTTTTGCTAACAATATGATCTTATATCTAGGAAACCCCAAAGATTCTACCAAGAGACTTCCGGAATTGATAAATAAATTCAGCAGGGTATGGTCCATTCAAGTAGACACAAAAAATTAACCATCATATAAGTGCTATAAAAAATAGCATAGGAAGCCCCATTTGAAGGTCTTCTGTTGAGACTGGAAGGATTAGAAAATAATCAGTCAAGTGAGAAATGATGAGAAAAGTGCTCCAGGCAGGACAATATCATGTTTTGATATTGCCTATTTTCTAGTACAGCTCCCCATTCTTAGAGGCATGGTATGTGATGTGTGTGTCTGTATGGGGGAGGGTATGTTGAGGGGAGTCCTCCATGTCTCTGTCATAGGTCTCACTTTCTCAAAGCATGATCTTCTAGCTATGTTTACTTTGAAGCCTCACATGAGACTAAGAAGTGGGAAGGACTGAAGGGAAGACAGGAGAAACTGGTAATGTTTAACATTTTTGAGTACATGGTTGAGAAATCTCAGCTCGAGGAAACTTTCTGTCCAGTCTGCAGGCTCTCGTATATGGATTTTCTGAATCAAATTACCTAAGACGAAAAGACAGGGACCACATCAGTAAGATTTTCCATATATGGTGGTGGCTTAATTCTATCTTGTGAAATATAACACTCAACAAGTTATTTTATATCATGGCAAGGTGATACCTCTGAGGGGATTCTTAGGATGCAGAATTTCTTCTCTCTTTTTCTCTCTCTCTCTACTCCGCCCCCATTTTATTTACATATCTATTTTTTTTGTTGTTTCTTACAAACTGTATTCTGCATCAAGGAAACATATCTGACTTTTCATAAAATCACTGAAAACATGGATAAGTGCTTTGAAGTTTCAAAGCCTGTCTCATTAACTATATAACAGTTCCCCCACCTCGAGGAAAGATTAAAGTATTTTCTATGAAAATGAGAGAAATATAAAAATGAAAAGAACCACTCAACAGAAGTGCCTCATTCTCATGCCATTCAAGTAATCAACATTTCCACAAGTGTTTGATTTCAGAGGAAACTATATCTAAAGAAGCAAAGAGAAATTTACTAAAATGACTATATACTCCCAGTAGGCCTCATCTCCAATTGTAGCTAAATGTAAGAAGGTGAAATTATGAGCACAGCAGCATTTTATATATTATTGAGTACAATTCTAGGATTTGAAATTCCAGTGTGACAAATCTGGGGAGATTAATTCCATGATAATGAAATATGAGACAAGTGATTCTTACTGCATATGAATAGTCAGTTTTGCATATAGACACTCAAGTCTGGTGACTGATAAAAAGGGTTTGGCTAATTCCAGAATAAAAGTCTAGCCCCACAATGTATTCAGAAGTGTTACTGCCATTAACAAGTAGCTTCCAACACAAACCTAGAAGTTGGAAGGATTCATGTTTGTCTGTCTGCCTAGAAATTTCTGCCTTTCAGTCTAGGCACTCTCTTGTCCAATGTATATATACATATTTTGTCTGTCTACTAAATATTTACTCATCTTCAAGAATTAGCTTTAGCATCACCCATATTTTGACAATGACATCACTCCATGCAATTATTTGGATGAAAGATCTATGATGGTTAATTTCAGGTGTCAACTTGGAGGGCGTTTTTAGATGAAATTAATATTTAAATTGGTGATCTTTGAGTAAGCAGACTGCTCTCCATAATTTGGGTGGGCCTTATCCAATCAGCTGAAGGCTGAATAGAACACAAACATCAACCTCTCAGACTGCCTTCAGGCCTCATCAGCACATCAGCTCTCCTGGGTCTCTGCCTTTTGGTTGTCAGACTGGAACTACACCATCAGCTTTCCCAGGTATCAAGCTGGCTGATTCAGCTCACAGTTCGGATTTTGGATTTCCCACAATCCACAATCATGTGAGCCAATTCCTTATAATAAATCTCTTTTATTATATAAAAACCACTTATATATACATATATATGTATATATATATGTGTGTGTATATAGTGCTCTGTTTTCCTGGAAAACACTAGTACAGGATCCAATATATATTTTCCTAGATAATAAACATGGATGTAAAAAAAATCAACTTAATTATTGTAACTTTATTCAGTTTCTACCATGAATTAACTTACACTTTGTCAAACATACAAAAATTAACTTTGCCAGTTAAGATTAATCCCATTTATCTAAGAATTTTCATAGCTACCTCAAGATTTTCTCCACCACTTTCCACTCTATTAATAAATAGATTCTAAGTCCCAGGGTCCTTTCATGAAAGAGTGAAGACAGAGTAGGGACAATCACTATTTGGACATTGTGCTGGGCATCTTCTATTTAATTGTCCAAATTTACCATTCAATCTCTCTTTTGTTGCAATCCATATTTTATGAACTCCAAATTTTCTTCTCTTTTGACTTGCCTTTTCATTATTGTGGGTTCTAATCTCTGGTAGCTTCCTAAAAATAGAAAGATTAGGTAAAATATTTGAATTTTTGTCTGAAAATGTTTTCCTATTTTTGCATTTCATGATAATTGGTCTAGGTATCAAATTATAAATTGAAAATAATTTATCTCAAATAAATGTAAATTGAAAAAATGAAATATTTTTTAGTTGTCAAAATGGATAATCTTTTAAAGGTGTGGAAATTACTATATAATAGTAATTATTATACTATTATCAAATTTATGATAACATTTCTGAAAAATTACATTACTATAATATTTATAATCATTTTTCTTAGTTTTTTTCTCTTCCAGAAAACATTACAAATGAAGAACCTGGAAACAATGGCAGAGATGTTTTGTACAAAAATTTTTGAATCTCATCTACACGTAATAATTTCCAAATACTTACTTCCAGCCCAAACCTCTATTTGACTTACAAACTATAATAATATCTTGATTTGGGAACCTCTGTGGAATCTCTATTTTAATATGTTAAAACAGAACTCTATCTTTTCCCCTAAATGTATTCCTCTTTCCTTTTTTCTATTCACCATTAATGCTTTTGTTCTGGCCAGAAATATCAAAGTCATTTTTAACAAGTTCTCCCTTAACCATCTTGACCTTATCCTGTCCTTGATCAAGAACTGCTTAATTTACTTTTTGTTTTAAATGTTCCCATTTCTCTCTCTCTCTCTCCATGCTCTCTGCACTGCTTTCCTTAGCAGAGCCATATGCCACATAATGTTTCAGTCAATGACAGATCGCATATATGATGGTGGTCCCATAATATTATAATATCATATTTTTACTATACTTTCTCTGTGTTTAGATATAAAAATAGTATTTGCTAAACACAGTATTCACTACAGTAACATGCTGTGCAGGTTTGGAGCCCAGAAGCAATAGACTATACCATACAGCCTAGGTGTATAGCAGGTTATAGCATCTGTAAGTTCACTCCGTGATGTTCATAAAATGACAAAATTGCCTAACAATGCATTTCTCAGAACATATCCCCATCATTAAGCAATGCATGACTGTATAAGCAAGAATCATTTTTATCTCCTACACTATTAGGATGAGGTTTTAGTAGTCTTCTTGTTCTCACTGTTGCCCATACCCTATTCATTTTTCACACAGTAACCAGGGAATTGTAAAACGTAAAAGGAAATATATCTCTCTCTGATTAAAATCCTTTATTGTCTTCCAATTGCTCTTTCAATTTTGAGAAAAAAAATCCAACTCTTTCGCATGGCCACAAAGCTTTCATCAAAGCCATGTAAGATCCATCTCCTATCTTCAGCCACATTTACTTTCTCCCTTGTGCATGTGTTCTAACCACGTTGTAATTCTTTCAGCTCTTTCGCATTTTTGAAATCATTCCTGTCTCAGAGTCTAACACATGATATTGTATGGCCCTCAAACATACTTCCCACTCATTACTCACCTTCCTGGCATTTTCTTATTTTTCTAAACTGGGCTAAATATTACCATAACAGAAGCCTTCCCTGAATGCCCAATCTAAATCAGGTTCCCCCAACACTTACTTTCATAGCATCTGCTTCACCTTTTCATTTCCTGTATACTTATATATGTATTTACCTATTTTGTTACCTAAAATCTGTTATGAAATCAGAAATGTCATGATGGCAGGTATTATGTCTGCTTTTCACTTTGGTAGAAATAGCACCTAGATCAGTGCCAGGAAAGAATGGGCACTGAAGCATTGAGAAAATACTTATTAATTGAGCAGTAAATTAATTTTCAAAGAATAATTTGTGATATGGAAACATGTTGACAAAATATTAACCATGTTCTTTGTACACATCAAGAAAATAAATGGATGGACTGAAGCATCATGTATCTCTCTTTTATATTCTCATATGATTAGGAATATCAGTATATTACTATATTAGAACTTTATGTGACTGTGTTAGGGTAATATTAATATTTATTTTTTTATTTTTCACCCTTTTATTCTTTTTATTTCAGTGAAGTTTTCAAATACCTATGTGAAATAAAAATAAAATCCTAAGCCTTCTGCTAATTAAATAGACCCCTCTCCGCCAAGAAGACACAGGAAACATCTTAAAACCGAGTTCCTAGCCATGACAGGATGGAAGAGATAAAGCACAATTACAGATGCACATGATTTCTCTTCTCATAAATATTCCTGACTCCTCCTGTAACTTGTTTAATATGTATATTTGACCATCCTGCTCAGTATAAAACCCTGGCCAGAGCTCTGCTTTCCAGCCTGTTGGAATGGCCACCCAACAGGCTGCAGTCCTTTATGAGAAATAAAGCTCTCCTTTTTCCAAAGTATAAACCTCATCAATTGTTTTAGTTAACACCTATGAGTTTATGTTAATTTAAATGTGGAATTAAATAAACCTTGTAAAATGCTAGCTCTGATATTTATTACTATAAGAATCACTTTCCATACATGACAGAAAATGATAGAACATATATACACATACATACTACTTAGATAATTTATAATTCACAAAATTGGAGTCAATTATCCAACAAGCATTTATATACATTCTTAACATGTGCCTAACATTTTCTAAGATTTTACTGGGTAGAATTAGGTTTGGCTGTGAGGAGCAAAGATCTGGAAAGTAGTGAATTAACCAAAATAGAAGTTAAATTCTTCTATAAAACAAAAGTAGGAATTTAATAGTTAAGAGTGAGTATTGTTAGGATAACAGGCTTATTTCCTCTTGTTATTCCCTGCGTAAAAGTCTCCACATAGTCCAAGGGGGCTGTCAAAGCTCTAGCAATCATATCAACATTCTAAGCAATAGGTAAATAGGAATGGCTCCTCTTCCCTTTTAAGGAAACTTCATGGTAATATTTATAAAGAATTTCCATTTGCACACTGCAAGAGATGTTGAGAAATATATCTTTTAGTGTGACTGCAATGTACCCAGCTTAATTTTTTTAACTAAGAAGAAGGGATTGGATATTAAGAAGAATACAATAGTTTTTGTCACATATGTGGTGGTTGGGAGAATCCAAAGAGGTAAATTCCTTACAATTATGGAGGAACTCAAATCTGATCAAGACGTCAAATTATCATGTATGAATTCTACTTAAAAACTTAAAGTACGTATCTTGTGATAGAGATCCCTAAGAACAGAGGACTTCAAGAAATGAAAGGGTAGCCTGGCATGAAACAAAAGCAGTAAAATTTAGGCCCTGAATGAACATTTGCTTACTGACTGCAATAGCAATCCAAAGGATGTTCCCAGTTTCACTGCTGAAAGTAAGTGCTGCTCAACCAATGTGACACAAATGAGAAAAACTACATGCATTAGTCCGTTTGGGCTATTACAACAAATTACCATAAACTGGGTGGCTTATAAACAACTGAATTTTCTTACAAGTCCAAGATCGAAGTGCTGGCAGATTAGGTGTCTGGTGAGGATCTCGATGTGGACAGTGATCTTCTTATCCCTGACCTCACATGGCGGAAGGCAGAATGAGCTCTCTCGGGCCTCTTTTATAAGGGCAATAATCCCATTCATGAGGATCTGCCCTCATGACCTAATCATCTCCTAAAGGCATCACCT
>CAUYSK010028112.1:0-19607 GCA_963575035.1 Avahi laniger
AAGGTCCTTCTCGAGTTTATCCCAACTCGGGATCGTCAGGGATCCCGAGGGCTGGAACCAGGGAGCTACCCTGTCTACTTCCTGCATAAAATGGCGTAAAACTTGATCGGGCACACAGAGCTCCCGAGTAGCTAAAAGTCCCCGGAGAGCCCTCAACAGCTGACAACTAGGAGAGTTCCCCATGGCCGATTAGGATCACCAGATGGCAGGGGCCCGAATTTGGAACCACCCCTCCCGCTACGGTTCTGAACTCACCTCCAAGGAGGTCGTCTCCGCCGATGGCCGAGGTTCCCGGGTTTCGGCACCACTTGTCGCGTCGTGCTTGCCAGCAAGAACAACACAACAACTTGGAGTTCTTCCGACAGCAGTTTATTGGGGCAAACAGCTTCAACAAGATGGCGAGAGACCCAGAACGGGAAGTACGGTTGACTTATATAACAGCACAAGTACATGTGGCGGAATGTGATTGGCGGCAGTTCCTGATGCACCATCAAGAGGCGGTCTCCTTTAGCGCATGCGTTAACTATAGCCAGACGAAAGCCGCGCCCCACACCCATCAAAAAATATGACATTTAAAAACAAATGTAGCAAAAGAAACTTGGTGCTTGAATTACCTATTTTCAACTTTATTATCACAATTTGCATATTTAAAGACAGTAAATATGTCTATAATTGCTTTTTTTACATTTAATTAGCAACACCAATAGACAATATAGCAAGAGTGCATTATAGAATCTTATAAGAACTAAAAAGCCCAATGCTTTCTACTTAAAAGTAAAAAATTTATATATTTTTTTCTTTACTGATATCATGTGGGCTTTTGTTTAGCTCAATGCTTCTCAAACTTTAATGTGCATACAGATCATCTAGGGATCTTGTTAAATGTAGATTCTGATTTTCTAGGTATGGGATGGGCCTGAGATTCTGCATTTCTTACAAGCTTCCAGATAATGCTGATACTTCTACTCTATGAATCATGTTTTGATTAGTAAAGATTTAGCTATCTGTGGCAATTACAGAAAAGCAAATAAACAAAAAGTCAAACAGATATATATTTTTTAAATCTAGTTTCTAAGAAAGTAAACTCTGAATGGGAGGACAATTATATCTTTTATCTTGGCTTTGAAGATCTTTGAATCTAGAGTATTGTGCTTTCTCTCCCTCTCCCTCTCCACCCCCCCTCGCAGATGTTTGTTGAGTTCACACAATACAGTAAAAGACTAAATGAGCTGGAAACATTAGCGATCCCAATTATACAACTCACTGACTACCCATAAGACTGAACAATGAAAAGCATTCTGCATGCTTTACTCATTTAACTTCATTTAAACCCTTCTTGGCATCTGAGTTGCATTAATGTGATAACTCTTGTGTAGCAATTAACAAACTGTGGCAATTGTGAACATTTCTGGGATTTGTCATATTGAATGGGAGCAGGCTCTGGGCATCTAATTCTTTGCTCATTTTCTGGAGTTAATCTGGCTTTGTAGATGATTTATATATTTTTTTCCATTTTTCTTTGCCACAGCAGTCAAAAGTTGAACAAGTGAGTTATGGCTGTATCTTTCCACAAGACTTGTAGTTTTGGAAGTCATTTGTAATGGATAACTTTCAAACAGTTTCCTCTTTTTTGTGCTCTCCATTAGGAAACTCTTTGAATCTTCTAGAATATAATCACATTGTGCCCACACAAATACACATCCAACACTTCCACAAAGGTTACAAAAGCTGAGTGTTCTCCATTGCCCTGAGCCTTGTAAACTCAAGCATATTGAGGAGCAAATGGTGAGCCTGTTCTGCATAACACAGTATCCAGTGCTAACAATACTGGATATTGTATCTATTCCAGTGCCTCCTAATTAACTGTGTGGCTGGTAGAAGGCTTGGGGAACATAAAAAAGCTTCTTTTCCAAACTTGGAGGGTAGAGGGTATATTATCCAGAGAAGTAGCAGATGGTTTTTCGGTACTAAAATGGCAGCATTGTTTTCATAACAACCGAACTGGTGTTTGGAAGTGTGACTTAAAGGAACTGTCTTACCACCTTCAGGCACTGGAAAATGCTTATAGATTTATCATTTCCTATTCCTGGGAAAGCAGGAAATGAACTGTTTCCTTCATATACACATATATTGGAATGTTCTGCACAGATTATGCTATACTGATTCAGAGAACCATGTGTAGGAACATTCTAACTTTCTGGCTGAATGTGCATGTGGGCCTAGAATGAATGCAAGAATAATTTACTTGTATAGTAAATTGACCTTACATTGCAAATGATTTGGCTCCAATGGATTCTCAAATCAAGTCTTCTTTTATATAGCAAATATGAGTCCCTATCCCAAGCTCTGTGATCTGTTTAATCATTCATAGATGTCAGTTTTCTGCCTACCATCTTATCCTTTAGCATCATGATACATTAAAATTATTTACTGTGTTGTTATTTTTTTTAAATATTACTCTTGTCAGGGTAAATTATTGGCATATATATATATATAATCAGAAAAATTCTGAGCATAATTTGATTTCTAAAATGTATGTAAGGAAACCATAAAAATATTTCTTAAGAAACCATAGTAGAAAAGAATTGGTTTATTAAATATGAAGTGACCGATTTCCTTAAGTACTAAGTCAGACAATTGACATCTCTGAAGTTTCACTTTGACATTTGTTGTTTTATTTTTATTGTAAAGGTACATCCTCATTCTTTTAAACACATGGTTTGGCTTGTGATTATCTTTCAAATTATTTTAGAGAAATTTTTGGGAAACCATGGATAAGTCAAAAATTTGTGTTATTTTTGAATACATGTTCCATCATGGAACTAATCTAATGCAGCACAGAGAGCTTGAAATATCAATGAAATGTTTGGGAAGGATGAGGCTAATGAACACACAGTATGTTGATGGTTTGAGAAGTTCTATTCAGTGATTTTTATCTTGAAAATGAGCCACATGGGTGACCCAAGACCAAGGCAGATACTGATGAGCTGAAAGCTGTAGTGGAAGCAAATCCATCTCAATCTATGTGTGAATTATCAGCAAGGTTTGACATTACTGTTGCAACAATATTGAACAATTTCAAACAAATCAGCCAGGTACAGAAGCTGGATAGATGGGTATGACATGAATTAAAGGAGCATAAGGAGAGAAATCATCTGGAGGCTTGCCTTTCTTTGCTGTCATGACATAAAGGTGAACCATTTCTATACTGTATTGGCATGTGTGATGAAAAATAGATTCTTTTTGACAATCGCAAGCATTGAGCACAATGTTTGGATAAAGATAAAGTGCTAAAACACAGTCCCAAACTAAATATTCATCTAATGGTGTCTGGTGGTCCAGCGCTGGTATTATCCACTACAGCTTCATGAAACCTGGTCAGTCAATTACAGCGGAAGTCTACTGCAACCAATTGGGTGAAATGATGAGGGTGCTTGCAGTTAAGCAGCTCAGATTGGTCAATAGACATGTCGCACAAACAACGCTGCTCAAACTACAGAGGCTGGACTTGGAAACTCCCTGTCATCCTTGATATTCACCATTCAACATGACTACATTAATGAAAAAAATAAAATCATTGCTATTACTATAAACACAGATGAAAGTGAACGTACTTTGTCTTGGTGTTACAAGAATGTTCCATAGGAAGCTTAATGGTTGGTAGATAAATAAGAACAATAAATAGGGATGAATAGCTAAGTACAGTCTGAATATTGACTCTTGGGAAGCCTTGTCTTCTATGTGTTGGTTTGTGCCTAAAGTGCTAAGTGGTTTTTCCTGTATCCTGGGCTATGGAATGTGACCTAGAAAGAATTTGTTCATTGATACAGATGGCTGGTTGTGGCCCAGTTTATGAGCTCAACATGCAGAGGCCTGATTTTATACCTTGAACAAGAGCAATGTCATGTCCTTGTAGCTGGTTTTCAATGCTTGTCTTGACCTAACATTTGTCAACTGGCTACCAAAAGAAGTATTTCTTTTTTTTTTTTTAATTTTCTCAGTAATTTTTACTTTATTTTTATTTTTATTTCTTTTTCTGTGAGTAAGGCAATGGTGATGGAATTACTTTATCATTAAGCTTGGCAGGATAAGACCTTTCTTCTCAGACTTTCCATGAAGGCAGAATTCTCAGTTTCCATTATTTTCTGATAACATTTTTAGGTTGTGTTCTGGTGTTATCTCTATTACAAGAATGTATTCAAGTCACAATTAACTCTTTAAAATTGAGAATTTCTTTTATGATTTTTTTCTGTTTTAGTGGTGGGAAAAAGTCAATTTTTACCCCTGATAACCCACATCTTCAAAATATGCAAACTAGGGTAAATGCTCTTTGTTTCTTTAAGAAAAAAAAATGTCAATCTTGAGTTCTCAGTTCTGATTCTGAAAGTTTTATATTAGCTTGAGTCCTTCTGTTGGCTCTGTCCAAAGGGACAGATCATCAGTATTACCCAAAATCATTCAGTCCCATGACTATGGCCAAAGGCACATTTTTTAAAATAAACTTTTTTTTTGAAAAGTTTTAGATTTACAGAAACATTGTAAAAATAGTACAGAGAGATCCCATATGCTCCATACCCAATTTTTCCCTATTATTAACATCTTATGGTATGGTAATTTGTCACTACTAATTAACCAATATTGATAAATTATTATTAGGTAAAATTAATCCTCCATTGAATTTCCTTAGTTTTTACCTAATGTCCTTTTTCTGCCCCAGGATCCCATCAAGAATACCACATGAGATTTCATCATTATATCTTTTTAGGTTCCTCTTGTCTATGACAATTTCTCAGACTCTCCTTGATTTTGATGTCCTTGACAGTGTTGAGGATTATGGGTCAGGTATTTTCAGGTATTTTGTAGAATCTCTCTCAGTTGGGGTTTGCTGATATTTTTCTCATGATTAAGTGGAGTTTATCGCTTTTAGGGAGAAAGACCACAGAGGTAAAATTCCATTCTCATCGCATCTTATCAAGAATACATACTATCAGCATGACTCTTCACTGATAATGTTAACCTTGATCACCTGGTCAGGTAGTGTTAGTTTTCTCCACCTTAAATTTACTCTTTTTCTGTATTCTATTCTTTGGGAGGGAGTCACTATACACAGCCCATGCTTAAGGGTGAGGAATAATGGTCATTTCCTTAAGGGCAAAGTATCTACATAAATTATTTGGAATTTTTCTACATGAAAAATTTGTCTCTTATCATTCATTTACTTATATCAAAATGGACTTATGAATATTTATTTTATACTTTATGTTATAATCCAGTACTACATTATTGATTTTGTTGCTCAAATTATTCCAGCTTTGTCCACTGGAAGCTCTTTCAGTTGGTTCCTGTGTGCCTTTGGCATACCTTTATCTCTATAGATTTTTTGAGCACTTTTTTAATTTCTTGCACTACAAGACACTTCATGCATGCTCATTTGTATATTCTTTGCCCCAGCCCTAGAATCAATCAAAAGCACGTTTGAAAAGTATCTAAGGAAAGATAATTGTTCCCTTATTGTAAAAAAAATCTTGATGATACAACTGTATTTTACAATTACCTGGTGACTTGAGACTCTCAGGAACATTTTGGACTGTGCTTTTACTAATCTTATGGTAAAGGAGTTTAGAATCATTTCTATCTTTGTTTTTCTAATTGATACTCACATACATGATGTGATTCTTGTCCAGACTTTGTTACTCAGATACTGTTTCCTTTCTGCTCCAGTAACATTTTATGCATGTATCTCTTATAAAATTTACCATATTGTACTGTAATTATTTATTAAGAGGTCATTTCCTCCATAAACCTGAGCTAGCCACCCTCAGCCACACCCTACCAATCCTACCACCCGGCACAATCTCTGGAATATAGCAGGCACTTAATAAGTACTTTTGAATTGCTGATTGAATACATTGTTTTGAGTCACCTTCTGGGATTTGAAATCTTTTCCACTATAACTTAAAGCTGCATTTTTATGCTTTTCAGTAGTCTTGAGATTTAACACCTCATCATTTTATAAAGCCTCATACTGGGAATATGTTATGTAAATTTAGTAGGGTTTTCCTTTTAATTATTTGTTATGATAAATGATTATACACTTAGTGAAAAACACTGGTGCGTGACTAGTGGTTTACTGCTAAGAGCCAAGTCAGCTCCCATAGTTATCACATAAAAAGCGTTGTTAACAAATTAATGATATTGAATCATCAACCTAAAAATGGCATTTATATGAATATGTCAGCAGAGACTCTAAGCTTCAGATATTAAAAAGTTTTTCATAGATTTCATTTAGAAAATTATAGGAATACCTATTTTAAAATAATTTTTAGTAAGAAATGTTTTCTACATTTTAGCCTTTATTATATTTTAATGAAATAGCTGTCATTTAAAAATTTAAATTCTCAAAACTCATCCCTTATTGAGAGTAACTTTTACAGTATAAAAAGCAACACTGACCTTTGTTCTAGACGATATGGGTCCTGGTCCACCTCAAGGAGTATAACTAAACTCTGGAAATAATGCAGGAGTCAACCAAAGGAGAAGTCTGACAAATGGAAAATGGGCAAACAGAGTTAGGGACCCTAGGATTGGAGGGACAACATATAGCAGCAGGACATCTTATCACTCTCCGCTCAACAACAGAATATGACCTAGGCATAATGTCTCTCTATCCCCAACTTAGTAACAGAAGGTGGTCCAGGTTATCTCATTCCTTTTGCGGATTGTAGTGGAGACCTGACAGCAATACCACGTGAGCTTAGGGTCTATTGGGAGTCCCAGTGACAATTAGGGAGAAGCAGAAAGTACTCTCTTTTCCCACTGGACCTAAGACTCTCTTCCTCCAGTGCATGTAGGTGGTTACAGTGGGGCAGATCCTTCCATAACAAGTGCCTGGACCAGAAAGCTTCTTCCTCTCCATGAACTGTTAATGCCTTTCCCAATCTAGAGCAGCCAGGTGGCACCAGTTGGGGGAATCCTGCCGCAGTAAGCACCTTACCTGGGACTCTCACATCTCCCCAGGCTGGAGAATTCTTCTCACCACCTAGAAATGTTGGACAGCCAGCCAACATTGACAAGGCTTCCACCACAAACACCCAGCCTGAGATATGCTATGTATCTCCATTCCCCACCTACAGGCACCAGGTTTTCTGGCCTGAGGAGCCTCCTTCTGTGCTCTTAGGAAGCATCAACAGGGGAACATTGGTGCTATGGTCTAAGTGTTTGTATGTTCCCTAAATTAATATGTTAAAGTTGAATTTCCAAAGTGATAATATCAGGAGATTGGGCCTTTGGAAGTTGATAAAGTCATGAGGCTATGCCCTCACAAATGGGATTAGTGGCATTATAAAAGAAATTCTAGAGAGGTAGCTAGTCCCTTTCAGCATATTGGGACAGAGACAGAAGATGCCGTCTGTGAACCAGAGATTAGGCCCTCACCAGAGCCCAAATCTGCTGACGCCTTGATCTTGAACTTCCCAGCATCCATATATGTGAGAAATAAATTTATATTGTTTATAAGCCACCCAGTCTATGATATTTTGTTATAGCAGCCCAAACAGACTAAGACACTTGGGATCTTCAGAAGATCCCAAGCAGACCAAGAGAGTATCACAAAAGCTCAGAAAATGAAATTGTCATTGAATTCACAGCCCACAGAAATAGGCCAGAACCTGTGTGCTAAGCCTGAACAGGGTGTCTGACTGATAAAAAAATGACAAAAAAATACATTAATAGGACTCAAAATCCCCCTATGTATTAGCCAAGATGTTCAGGATATAATAAGAAATCATCTGCCTTATGGTGATTTCAATGTGCATGAAAAGGCAATCAGTTGATACCAACACCAAGATAAATCAGATGTTGGAATTATCTAGCAAGGCTTTTAAAGCAGCCATCACAAATATGCTTCAGCCAGAAATTACATATGTTTTAGAAACAAATGATAGAAAAATAGAAAAAAAAAGAAAATAAAGTAAAACAAAACATAGAAAAATCCCAACAAGGAATAGTTATTTTAAAAAGCAGCAAATAAAAATTATAAAACTAAAAAAAAAAAAAAAAAACAGTAGCCAAGATTAAAATCTCAAAAGCAGGCTCATCAGTAAAGTGGAGATGACAGAGGACATTAGTGAGCTTGAGAACAAATCAATAAAATTTAATCCGAACAACAGAAAGAACCCGAAAAAAATTAATAAAGCTTCAGGGACTTGTAGGACACTAACAAAAGATCCAACATTTATACTGAGGTCCCATAAGAAGAGAGAGTATGGAAACGAAAGAGTCAGGACTAAGCAACGGCTGAAAACTTTCCAAATTCCACAAAAGATACAGCCTATAGATTGAAGAAGGTGAGTAAAACTCAATAGAATAAATCCAGAGAAATCGATTCCAAGATACACAATAACTAAACTTGTGTAAATGGGAGAAGAAAGTCTTGAAAGGCAGAAAGAGAGAAATAGCACATTACCTACAGGGAAACACCAGTTCAAATGGCAGCAGATTTCTTGTTTGACACCATGGATGTCAGAAGGAACTAACACATTGTCAAGTGCTGAAATTAGAAAACTGTCAACTGCAAATTCTATATCAGATGAAATTGTTTTTCAGGAATGAAGGAGATGAAAAGACACTCTAAAATGAAGGAAAACTAGGAGAATTTTTCATTAGCAGACATACCCTCAATGAATGGTTAAAGGATGTTTTTCAAAAAGAAAGGAAATGGTAAAAAAAGGAAACTTGGTGCATTATGAATAAAGAATAATGAAAATATCAGTAATATGTAGTAAACACAATAGATTATTTTTTTCTCATGAGTTTTCTAAATTTGATTATTGAAACGAAAATTGTAATACTACCTGGCACTAAAGACTATGGTATTTAAAAGTAGGTAGGGCAAAAGGATCTATGGAGAAGTTAGGTTTCTAGTGATAATGTTGGTAGTTGATACCAGTGGTTGTGATTTTATATATATTCCAAAGAAGTCACCAAGAAAATTATATAAAATGATACATTCAAAAACACAATACATCAATCAATATGGAATCTAAAACATGAAGCTCATAGGAAGGCAAACTGAGTGAAAACACCCAATCCCAAAATGTTACGTACTCCATTTATATACCATTCTTGAAATCATGAAACTATAGAATGGAGAACAGATTGGTAGTTTCAGGATTTAGAGACTGTGTTTCAGCAGGAGGGAGGTTGGTGTTCTCATAAAAGGGCAATATAAGGGATCCTTGTGTAATAGAACCATTTTCTATCTTGACCGTGATGATGGATATATAAACTTAACACATGAAAAAATTGCACAGAACTAAACACACACACAATGCTTACAGATAAAATTGGGGAAATCTAAATAAGATGAGTAGATTGTATCAGTGTTAATATTCTAATTATTATGCTATAATTTTGCAAGATGTTATTATTAGGGGGATATTGTATAAAGGGTACAGGGATCTCCTTGTATTATTTGTTACAACCCTTAAGCGAATGTAAACTTATCTCAAAATTAAAAGTGAATTTTTTTAAATATGGAAAAAGCACTTCAACTCTTGAGAAAATACTTTATTTAGAATCTAATTGTTAAAATAATGCTATTATATTATAATAATATTATGTTATATATTGTTAGTTTTCAAGTTTTTAGCTACAAAAAGCAAGATGTATTGCACTGAATGTATTAAGATGCCATCTGTATTAGATCTAAATAAAACAGCTTCATACATTGTTGTGGATAAAGGCATATGTAGTGAAAGTATAGTGATGTATATGAGAATGATACAAACCACTTTTAGAATAGTGCCTACCTTTAAGGAACGAGGGAAAGAAGAGAAATAGATGGGTATAATGAGGCCTTAGTTGTATCTGTAAAATTTTTCATTTTTAAAAATTAAGCTGAAACAAAAATGGTAAAATGTTGCTATTTGTTTGCTCGCATACATGGTCTACATTCTATTTTTTTATTCAGAAATATTTCAAAATTAAAAATACTTTCAATAGACATAAATAAATAAATTTGATAATATACTATTATTGTAACCTAGCTTAGCCTGTCTATATAATTGAATCATTTTGGTTTTTTAAAAATTAATTTAAGAACAAATTTTATTTCATTTCTACTACATGAAATAATTACAATGGAAAAGTACTTCAGCTATAGCTACATGAGCACTTTAGAGATATAACATTTTCTATATTATAATGGGATTAGATTAATTAGAAGGAAATTAATTCTAAAGAAATGGGGAACTAAATATTTTGAATCAATCCCTCATTTAGCATTCTCATTCAGCTTTCTGGCAGAATTTGAGGAAAAGTATAAGTTAAACAAAACAACCCACAGAATTATACAATTCAGTATAAAAAGCAAACAAATGTGGGAAGGGAAACATAGAGATTAAGGACAAGAAGCGCCACAAATCTGAAAAAAGTAATTATTTTTATTGAATACTGTATTTGGATCTAAGTTTCTACACAACGAAGCTAAAATTGATTAGATTGCATAGTTTTTATTTGTTACCAAATGAGATTCAGTTATTGCATTGTTGCTACAATTTATCCTTGAAATTTAACCTATTGGGGGTTCAAAATGTATGAAGTAATAGCTTTAGCCCAGAACATTCCTTTTTGTTTTCCTTAAATCACTCTGCACCAAGGCCAATATGGTGGGAAACTCAATCTCAGATATTTTGGGGACGCCTTCCTAGGCTATACAGGATTTTACAAATCTTCTGGTCTCTTTGGTGCTAGAAAAATTGGGAAGGGACTAGAGCTCTGTCAGTGGTATTCACTACTTTCATCACAGAGGTTTCCTCCTTTGGAACTCGAAAGTCCCTGTCATCTGTCTCTTGAGTCCTGCTGTTCTAACAATCTCAGAGGTGCCTCTCACCCTTGTGCTCTCCACATTCTACAGCTCAGAGTCCCACAGCCATGCCTTCCTTCTCTGTCCTATGTGCATGAAGACGGACACTTGTCCCACTTTCCCCAGATTGATGCTCAAAACTGCCCACAAGCTGAGATGCTTCTAGCCCCACCATTCACTGTGTCTGCCTCCATGATGCCCCTGTGACCATTGCCTCATACAGTAAGCCTTAGTGGGTCTATCTTGTCTGGAGTGAGAGTAGAGAGTAATATATTCTAGAAATATATTTTTCTTAATACAATTCAAAAGTAGTTTTCCAAACCAAGGCTTAAAAGCATGAGAAATCAATACTCATACGGAAGTTGTCTGAAATTCTTCCCAATACTAATACAGCTGGTTACAGTTCTACGAAGAAGGAGGCAACCAGTTTTGTGGTGATCTGTGGCCAAACAAATCACAAATTTATGTGTGTAGCCTAAAACAAAGGAATATTTGAGGCCAGTTGAGTGGATTGATTTCAACTTTGTGGTTTTAAAAAATGTAAAAAAAATTATTTTTTCTCTTTATATGCAGGAAGAAAGACAGGCTAGTAGAAAGCATACCCATTAATAAGGGAATGAGAGAGTAAATTAATTTTAATTCTGAAGTGGTTATATGAAAGTACTTTCTAAGAAAAATGAGGACATTTGGTATTAGCAGCTGGAAAGTGATAAAAAGCAAGCTAAGAGAGTGGAGGAGAAAGGAAAGGGCATAGGCCTAAGATTACAATTCTTATTTTCAACTTGTGTTGGGATAAAATAAACCCATTATAATTTGATTTTCTTGAATATACTTTTTTTTTTTTAAAATAAGAGCATAAACATGACTGTCAAAGGCAAGCATGTTTCTAAGAATGACTCTTTGAATGAATTTGGAGACCTCTAATAAGTTGTACTCTTGCCTTGATAGAAACTTATTCCTTTTGCTACAATGCAGCTAAGACAAGCTGCATTCCAACAGAGAAATAACTTCACACTCACCAGATGGTTTAATCAAAACTGATATTTTACATGTCTGTATATGGTCAAGCAAAAACAAACATTTAGATGAAATCATTTTGGGATTGGACTTGCCTACAAAGGGGAAAAAAAATCAGTTCAGCACATTTGCTATTGTCTGTAGCAGAGGTCAGTAAACCGTTTCTGTAAATGGCTAGACAGTATGTATTTTAGGCTTTCTAGGCCACATAGTCTCTGTGACAACTACTAACTCTGCTGTTGTAGCACAACAGCAACCATAGACACTACATAAACAGATAGATGTGGCTGCTTTCCAGTAAAACTTTACTGACAAAAATGAGCAGCTGCTGGATTTGGTTCCTACTGACACCTGGTGTAAAACATCTTAGAGCCTGGGATATTGACCCATCGTTATTGTTCTAGAAACAGTCTTGCTGGGGATGCTATGAGAACATAGGTCCATAGAAGCTCAGAAAGTATAAGTTGTTGGTTGAATTGGTGTTTATAAGAAAGGATATTATTCGCTGATCTATTTTATAATCATGCCTCTACACAAATATAGTTCTTCAAGACTGCAAATATTTTATCTAGTCTGTACTTTAAAAAAACTAAAGTATTTAATGGTATGCACTTTTTCTGCTGTGTACAGAGTATGTATTTTTGAGTAATAGCACATGAAAAATAACACTGCCTCACTTACTTGTTGTTCTTTTCCCTCAAATTTGAATTGTTTTATTCATTTTTCGTCCTCATAAAGTGTTTTAAATTCATTAAAGGACACAATGAAAACTGAATTGGGAAAAAGAAAATTAAATAATCTTAGAAGTACAACTAATTAAGAAATTCAATGCAGAAGAGTTAGAATGTAGAACTAAGGGTCAAAATTTTAAATGAAGAAAAACTTATTATGCAAGTATACATTTATTTAAGTGATTTATTAAAAGCCCTACTGTGTGCTA
This sequence comes from Avahi laniger, assembly GCA_963575035.1. Lineage (NCBI taxonomy): Eukaryota > Metazoa > Chordata > Mammalia > Primates > Indriidae > Avahi > Avahi laniger. The sequence goes on from CAUYSK010028112.1 coordinate 12,822, forward strand.
GGTTTTGTAATATGTACTATAAAGGAGACACAAAGTATAAAATAAGTCAATTTTCTTTCTTGATAGGGAACATGGTTGAAATTGCATTGCTTGTGGGCAAAACTAATAGATACAAAGCAACATTTTGAAGAGTTAGTTTTTCTTTATATAAATGCTGGGCATTCAGCTGTTGGCATAGGGGCGTTTTACCAAAAAGAAGTTAACCTTCATTTTTCAGGAGGTAGCTGAGTAATGAGCATCCTTTCTAATCCCAGTGAAACCTGTTGATTGATATCATACCAAGGCCCGTTAAACTCTCTCCGCCGTCTTCCCATTAGTGCCTTTAATAGCCAACATCGGTTTGCTTCATGCATGCAGTCTCGTTAACTCTAGATTTTTCCTTTTTTCCCTCACTGAAACAAACTGCAGGGGGAATAATGACCAAAATAAATTGTCTTCTATAGCTTTTAAAATATTTTTGATAGAGAAGCAATCAATTGATTTTATTCAACTTAAATTGTAAGCATTCTTAACAATATGAAGTATCCGAATTTATAATTTTTCATTTTTAAACAATTGTCAGGAGGCAGAAAATGATACCATGGAAAGATTATAGCCATTTGTGTTGGGTACATAGCACATGGCTTTAAGAAATAAAAACTTCAGACTTTTAATTTCGGCCTTTTCCATTACCCAAAACTGTCAAATTGATGTCCTCACCCCAATTCTGATATGGAGACCAGAGATGAAGTAGCATAAGGGTTGGGATGAACATGGGGGACAATATACATTATGGGTTGAATTGTGTTCCCCCCAAAAAAGATGCGTTGAAGTGTTCTAATCCACAGTACCTCAGAATGGAATATAACTTTATTTGGGTCTTTATGGAAGTAATCAAATTAACATAAAGTTATTAGGGTGGATCCTAATCCAGTATGGCTGGTGACCACATAAAAGGGAAATTTGGGCACAGAGATAGACATGCACAGAAAGAAAACTGCGTAAGGAGATACAAGGAGAATGTCACGAAGGCAGAGATCAGATTGAGGCAATACATTTGCAAGAAATCAGACTTGAAGTAAAGATAAGCATATTACAAATGCCAGAAGAGAAGGGTTTTATTTAAGATATCGATATGCATTCTAGAAATCACACAATTTCTTTAGGAAAGAACCTTTGAATTTTTCTTCTTAGGGATTAGAGGTGAGTTGCCTGGTTTTATGTGGACTGAACGTGAAAGAAAGGGTAACTTGCACAGTTGGTCCATATTAAGGCTTTTGTTTAATTATGTTAATCATACTGGTCATTGGAAGCATTCTAGCACTTGCTGTAAAATTAGAATAAAAGAAATTCAGCCTGTTTATGCCTTTTTACCTCCTTATACCTTCTGGAGGACATGAGGATTTCAGCAAGTAATTTACTATTTTTAAGATAACTCATTGAATACTACTAAACAATCATACAGCTAGTTGCTTAGGAAATAACCAGCTATTAAAACAAAGTCAAAGTTGCCAGTTTTTCTCTTTTTCTAACCAACTAGTTTTGTATGCATGAGGTGCATACGTTAACCAACTTTGTATCTGTTAACAGAGAAAATTTCTGGTGGAACAATCATTGAATGCATTGGCTAAACAAGCTTTTAGAATTAACTATGGGTTTCAGTGCCATCTCTGTGTCTCTCATTACACTCTGAATAATTGTTAAGAATCTGTTTACTCACCATCTTCATATGAGACATGCTTGTAACATACTTCTAGGATGTTAAAAGGATTTCCTTTCTTAAAATATATATCTTAAGAGGCATTCTGTCTTTGTTCCCTGCTTCATTCAACTTTAAAATTTTTTAAACTTCAAATTTCAACTTTATTCAACTTTTTTAATATATGTAAATGGGGACAGCGATCCTTTTCTCATTGCTGTGCTTCACTTCTGCTTTTTAATTACAACAAGCCCTCATTTTGGTGAGATTCAAAACTCCTAAATGCACTATTTGTACTAGAGCTTTGAGAGCAGAGTTGTTGCAATTCAGGTGCAAGTAGAGAGGAATCCATGGTTGACTTGGGATTCATAAGAGCCAAAATAAGCTTGACATCATCACAGCAATAACCAAAATTTAATCTAAAATATATATAAATTCATCAGCTCTTATAATAAAGAAAGAAAGCATATCAAGGATCATCAGTTTTCTAAGACAAAGAAACAAAAATAAATGAGAAATGGGAAACCTGGCTTACCAGATCTGTCCTAGTTATAATTTAGACTTGAAGCTTTCGTAATGATTAAAGTCCTACATAATCCCAGTCCATCTCTTGTAAAATGTATTCAACAATATATCTTTCAATCTTAATTTGGGTAGCTGCATCTTTCTTTTTACTTGTGAAGATTTGTGTGTGTGTGCATGTGCATGTGTGTGTATTCACATACTGTATATGTAGGCAGATATAATTAACTTTAGTGCTGAGAAAAAGTAGAGATATAAAAAAGTATTAATTATTCAGTTACCAGGTAGGTACTTATATAATTTAATCACAAAAACTAATTAAATATCAGGCCATTTGTAATACAGAAATCAAGCTATGACCATAGGTTATCAGAAATAGTAATTAGATATGCATGTATAATCATGTTAGAATCATATTAAGAGAAAAAACAGCATTGAATTAGGTCATTCTTTGTTCCCAATTATTTTTATGTAGTTTTGAGTTGATTTATTAGCACCATAAGAGTTGCACAAATGTGCATGTGTATGTGTATAAGTATATATGTATGTGTATGTTTTAATTGGCATTATAATATCTTATGTCACAGTTTTCAAATGAATCTTATTGATGTTTATGAATTATGGGATAAACAGATAGAATATTTTAACCCTATGCTAAGCATATTATTTTTTAATTCTGTTATTCCTTAAGAGAGCCAGGAAATTTAATTTTCTATATGTTACCTGGATTTGAGCCCAAAATAAAAAGAAAACATCTCAGTAGATAATACAAAACTTGTTCTTTGTTTCATTAATTTTAATTTTTTAAAGTAACCTTAAATAAAAATACATTTGCAGCAAATCCTTTTTGAATCAAGAATACATATATACATAATTAGTATTAATAGATAAGTTAAATATTTGTTTTGTAAGGTCAGATAAAAACAAGGCAGTGCTTTATTTATATTAACCATTTGTTTCTGAGCATGTTTAAGATGCAACTGGTGACAATTTAGTTCTTATATTCCTTATAAAATATAAAGAGATGTAAAGCCTTTTATTTTTGAAACACTTCTTTTCTTAGACTTGCTAAAAGGTTTCCTTTGGTTCCTAAAATCAGAGACATTTTATATTTGCTTGATGTTCAATAATGTATGTCAATAAAAACAGCCAAAGGTAATGGTACGCTTAAGGAGATAACTGACTTCAATAAGGTGATCTAGTTCTATAACAGTAGGATATTGTTATTAAACTGGCTTTGAGGGATAAGGATGACACCTTCATTTTAAGCTTTCCACATTAGATAACAGAGAGCCTGTCTTTATTATGGGAGATAGATTCTAATGGCAGGTATTATGTAGGCAAACCTGCATTAGAATAACTCTAACAAATATTAAAACATGTTTTAAATTTACAACCTTTAAAATAATTTATACCCATGAGTGGATGGATGATGCAATATAATGGATATAATAGAGTTTCTAGAAATAGATTGAAATATTTATGACAGTTTATTGCATATGTTAAGGTGCCTTTTTAGATCACTGAGAAATATACCTTTAAATAAATTATTTTAGTAAAAGGACATCTAGAGAAATAATAAAGCTGTATACCTACTTAAAACCTTATGTTAAAAACTTTTTGAGATCAATAAAAGCATTTTATGTGTAAATTAAACTATAAAATTCTAGAATAAAAATTAAATTATTTTTATTTTATTTATTTGTTTTTTGGGTTAGGGTCTCTGTCACCCAGGCTGGAGTGCAATGATGCAATCATAGTTCACTGCAGCCTCAAACTCCTGGTCTCAAGCAATCTTTCTGCCTCAGGCTCCTGAGTAGCTAGGACTACAGGCATTTGGCAGCATGCCTGGATGATTTTTAAAGACATTTTTTTTTAGAGATGGTGTCTTGCTATGTTGCCCAGGCTGATCTGAAACTTCTGGCCTCAATGATCCTCCCACCTCAGCCTCCCAAGTCTAAATTATTATAGGTTAGATGAATTCTTTCTAAGAAAGATATAAAATAAAGAAGCCATAAAACAAAAGCAGAGTTAATTTAAGTATATATATGTATATTTATATATAAAATTGATGTTAACACCTTGTAATGATTTGGTTCATTGTTCCTGTATTCTGTCACTTTTGAATGGGAACCATGAAATGCCATCTTCCTGGTTGAGTTCTGCCACCAGCTATGGGACTAACTCATTTGAAGGCATCTAAAAAATTTATAGATGCACAACTCTACACCTCTTCTCCAAGCAAGACACATTGTTGGTTCCATGTTGAATTTGTTTGCTGGTTCCAGGAAGAGTAGGGCTTTGGATTTTGTGATCAACACCTGTTCTTTTTTTTAGAAGTGCTCCCAACCAAGAAGTATCTTTGTTGGGTTTCTTTTCATGTTCAGAGTTGAATCACAGTCCCAGGTTTTCCTGCAAACAATTAGGGATGTGTTTTTAAACAAAAGTATTCTTTAAAGATTGTAAACACTGGAAACTGGATATAGAATGAAAGTAAATACTTGCCCTGGCCAAAACGGTAGGGATAGATACATCTTTGCTTGGGAAGATCTTGAGAGAATTGCTGCTCTACCTTTCTGAATTCCTGTGCAGAGGTGAACCCAGATTTTGTGGAGACTGAAGCTTGAACCATATGAGGTTTCTCTTTCAGAAAATTATTATAAAATTACATATACAAAATTAATTATAGAAGTAAATATTTATTAGGTCACATATAAGTGAGGGGCCCTGAAGTTTAAACTTCATTACCTTCATGTAAAATCCACCTGATCCTGTATAATTATTATCTGATTCATTGTACACCATTCGTCCTGACACTTAATCATACACTACCTAGTTTTATTATTTTATTCCCCATGCCTAGACTTTAAATTCTGGGATAGTATTTCTTAAAATTTGTTCTCTTCTACTATATGTTTCTCTTCTCTGTCTCCTGTCCACCCGTGCTCATCCTGTATCACATATCTGGTGCTCAAGAGTATGTGCTCAATCGATATTTTTTGAATGAATTTTGAATACAAAATGAGTAACCACTTCTGCTGAAATGAACATTTATCCTTTGAAATAGCTAGATAAGACACAGCTAGGCCTATGTACAAAAAATAACTTGTACCAAACTTACTGAAACTGTTCCAAAAGATTGAGAAGGAGGGAATCCTTCCTAACTCATTACATGAAGCCAATATCACCCTGATACTAAAGCCAGGAAAAGATACAACAAAAAAGAAAATTAAAGACCAATATCTCTCATGAACATAGACGCAAAAATTCTCAGCAGAATACTAGCCAACTGAATTTAATAGCACATCAAAAGATACACCACATTCAAGTGTGCTTTATCCCAGTGATGTGAAGACGATTCAACATACACAAGTCAATAAGTGTGATTCATCAAATAAAACAAAGTAAAAACAAAAACTATATGATCATCTCAATAGATATGGAAAAAACATTCAATAAAATCTAACATCCCTTCAGATAAAAATTCTTAACAAACTATTCATAGAAAGAACATATCTCAGAATTATAAAAGCCATATATGACAAACCCACAGCCAACATCATATTGATTGAGAAAACACTGGAAGCATTCGCAAAAAGAGGGGAGAGAAAAAATGGCGGAGTTAGGGTAGCCTCCCGGATTCCTGCTTCCAGAGAGGGAGACGTAGATCCCGGTCTGCTACACACGATTGGATCGCTCTCCCACAAAAACAGTGAGGGGAATCGGTGGAGATTCAGCGGGGTCACACAAATCAGGAAAAAGAATAACAGGAGATAGGAATACAAAACCTGGAAAGTGCGGACAGACGACAATAGAGAGAGGAGCATGCAACTGCGGCACCAGCCTGGCCAGTAAGTGCACCGGGACAAGTCCCGCACGGGACAGTCTAGCTTCCCCACTGACTTACAAGCCCTCCATGAGGCAGGGGCATGTGTGAAGCGGGTGTAGAATTGGGTCTGGAAACATGGGACTCGGTGGAGAGGAGACGTGAGCGGGAAGCATCTTGAACTTCCCGGGGAGATCCCTGCCAGGAATATACCCCAGAGGCAGTTAGGACTCAGGAAGCTGGTCTCTGGCACCCAGTGGGTCCTGAAAGGGGAGGTGATTACTGAGTAGAGGACTCTAACCTGGACCCTACCGCTGGCAACTGGAAACGCTCAGGGTGGGCCAGTAGAAGCGAGAGCTATTGCGGGACTGGCATAAGACTGGGGGAGGGAGACACAAAGGAGATGACAGCGGAGCACCCTTGTGACTCGACTGTCTCCCGGAATGACTCCCTTCCCCTAGCCTGGAAACTCTGGCAGTGAGCTCTCCCCTTCTGGGACCTAAGGTCACTTGGCCAAGCCGTTTCTTGGAGCGGTGAATTCTGAATGCCTCCTTGCATGTAAGGGGAAGACGCCTGCGGAGGCTGAAAGCACTGGGGCATTGGAAAGCCTGGTAGAGCGCGCCTCCCCCCGGTCAGAGCCTTCTGAGCGGCTTCGGAGCTTGTAGCAGAGAGTCCCAAAGAGCCACTCCCCCTCTGCGACAAGCGCCAGTCCCTGGGGATTTGGCACTGACCAATAGCTGACAGCCCAGTGACTTTCCTC
>CAUYSK010028115.1:0-10070 GCA_963575035.1 Avahi laniger
TATAGAGCAACTTGACAAAATTAAAAAAATAAAACCACATAAAAGAAGGAAACTACTATGAAAGCTATTTGGATCCATCCAGAAAACATATAATTGAACATCAACCTTAAGCTGGGTTCCTGAAAGCCAAAGAAAAGGGAGGTAAAGTAGGCTACACGACACTCATGACTGAAAAAGGTGGAATCCCATTAGTTCCTCAAAGAAAACAATGCTTTCAAGAAATACGTTCTTTGAACTCTTTCAAATAGTGACTCATGTATGGCATACTAAGTCACAATCTCTTCAACTGTCTACAATTCATAGTAGATATTTGGCACAATTACAAGGAATATTGGATTGATATTTCAAATAATACTAAAAAGAAAATTTTAGTGAAGTGTCTTTAGGCACTATGTCCATTCACAGTTATTAGGCTCTTTTGGTTGATTTTCTGGTAGCCTCCCTTCTCTCCCTGTCTCCTCACATTAGAAGTAGCTGTAAATTCCAGATTCCCAGTTCAACACACCAAGTGGGATGTTACATGAAAGCAGGTTTCAGATACAAACCAGCCTACACAGATTTATTACCAAGTTGGTACAAAAATATGACAACCTGTTCTTTAAACTAGGTGAAATTGCAGCTGTCTGGCCTTCAGACACTGACCAGGACCTTGCACAAAATATTTTCTGGAGACTGAAATAGCCTTGATCGTAGTCTCCAGGAAGGATCAGCTAGTCACCTAGTTGTGATAAACAGAGTCCTTTATTATGTCCATGGGCCATGGGCAGGAACAGCTGTCCTAGTATTAGCGCAGAGCCTTGATGGAGGATAGGGCACTGGCTCATTAGGTTCTCCTACCACCTTTATGATGGGAAAATGTATTTCAAACATCTCTTCTATTCTACTGCAGGTGGAGGCAGTGATATTAGAAGTCATTGTTTTGTGAAGTCGTTTTACTTGGAATAACTGTTAATACTTTTAAGTTATAGAATACTGATTAGAGTCTTTCAAATGCTTTAACTACCCTGGGGAGTGGATTCCCAAGTAAAATATTTTTAACCACTAATAATCCACTGTAGCATGTAGAATATAGTTAATTTATTCCCCGTATACAGACATAGTTCTATGTCTGACACTCCTCTTTATTGTGCTTCCCAGATACAGCATTTTTCACAAATTGAAGGTTTGTGGCAATCTGGCACTGAGGAACTCTGTAGACAGACAACACATTACCAACAGCATGTTCTCACTTGGTGTCTCTGTGCCACGTTTTGGTAATTTGTGCAATGTTTTAAATTTTTCATTATTATTATATCTTTTATGGTGGTCTGTGATCAGTGACCTTCAACGTTACCATTGTAATTGTTTTGGGACACCACAAACTGTGCCCATGTAAGACCATATAAGATGGCAAACTTAATGAATGTCGTGTGTGTTCTGACTGCCCTACTCACTGGCTATTCTTTGATCTGCCCCCGTCTCCTCAAGCCTCCGCATTCCCTAAGACACAACAATTGAAATTAGGCCAATTAATAACCCTACAATGATCTCTAAGTGTTCAGGGGAAAAGAAGAATCACATGCCTCTCACTTTAAATTAAAAGCTGGATATGATTAAGCTTAGTGAGGAAGATATGTCAAAAGCCAAGAGAGGCTGAAAGGTAGACTTATGTGTGTTTGCCAAGTTGTGAATGCAAAGGAAAAGTTCTTGAAGGAAATTGAAAGTGCTGCTCCAGTGAACACCTGAAGTATAAGAAAGCAAAACAGCCTTATTGCTGATATGGAAAAAGTTTTATTGGTCTGAATAGAAGATTAAACCAGCCACAAACATTCCCTTAAGCCAAAGCTTAATCCAGAGCAAGGTCCTAACTGTCTTAAATTCTATTCTGTGAAGGCTGAGAGAGGTAAGAAGGCTGCAAAAGAAAAGTTGGAAGCTAACAGAGGTTGGTTCATAAGATTTAAAGAAAGAATCCATCTCCAAAACCCAAAAGTGCAAGTTGGAGGAACAAGTGCTGATGCAGAAGCTGCAGCAAGTTATCCAGAAGACCTAGCTAAGATCATTGATGAATGTTGCTACACTAAATAACATATTTTAAATGCAGATAAAACTCCTTCCTGTTGGAAAAAGGTGCCATCATGGACTTTCATAGCTACAGAGGAGGAGTCAATGCCTGCTTCAAAGCTTCAAAGTAAAGACTGACTCTCTCGTTAGGGGTCAGCACAGCCGGTGACTTTAAGTTGAAGCCACAATGTTCACTTATCATTCCAAAAATCCCAGGGCTCTTAAGAATTATGCTAAATCTACTCTCCCTGTGTTCTAAAAATGGAACATCAAAGCCTGTATAACAGCACATTTGTTTACAGTGTGGTTTACTGAATATTTTACACCTATACCCACTGTTGAGATCTATTGCTTAGAAAAAATATTCCTTTCAAAATATTATTGCTCATTGGCAATGTACCTAGTCACCCAAGAGCTCTGATGGAGATGTGCAAAATTAGTGCTGTCTTTATGCTTGCTAACACGACATCAACTCTAGCCCATGGATCAAGAAGTAATTTCAACTCTCATGTCTTATCATTTAAGAAATACATTTGGCAAAGTTGTAGCTGCAATAATTCCTCTGATGGATCTGGGAAAGGAAATTGAAAAACTTCTGGAAAGGATTCGCCATTCTAGATGCCATTAAGAACATTTGGGATTCATGGAAGGAGGTGAAAATATCAACAGTAAGAGGAGTTTGGAAGAAGTTGATTCTAACCCTTATCGATGACTTTGAGGGGTTCAAGAATAAGAATGTCATAATGTATATGGAAGTACTAAATAGGGGCAAAATATTGGAGGTTCTTTTGTCTTCTGTTTTTCTTGCAAAATCTTAATTGTCCAGGTTTCAACTCTGGCATCACCTCCTCTGAGCTTCCATCCCCTACATATGCCCTCTTATCCCACCTTACTGGGCTCTTTGCTTATCTCTGTCATTGCATTACTGTATACACACAGTATTTGCCTAATTTTGTGCTTCTCCCATAAGACCGGAAGTCCACAGAGAGTAAGAGCAATATGTATTAGTCTTTGTAGCTCTGCTCCCAGTGCAGTGCTAGATACACAATAGATTCTCAAAAATGTTTGTTAAACAAATGAATGGAATTCAATGGAATGGGAAAAATATTTACCTGTCTATCTTGCAGGGTTATTGGGAAGGTCAAAACTAGTGATGTATGATGAGTTAAATTAAAACTTTTAAACTTAAGGGCCATGTACGATTTTCATTAACTTGCATAGCTTTAGTAAAAGATTTGGGATTTGAATTAAACTAAAACTTAAAAACATTATCATGAATTTGGGCCCAAAGATATGCAGTTTACAAATGCTGACGTTGAGCAGACTAAATCTAACAGCCCTTGCAGGAAGTCATCCACGCCAGCCAGTCACCCTCCTTGGCGTGGCCCTCACTGAGGTTAACAAGGACTGTGGATGTCTCAGGCTGCCAAAACATAAGGAGACATGACAGGAAACCAAACGGGAAGCTGCTGGCTGCCTTGGGCTCGCTGAGATCTGGGTCTAATAAGGCAGACTCGTCACTGGGCTCTTTGGAGGTGAAATGAAGCGATGGCCTAATGCTGGGCATGGGAGGCGCCGCCAGGTCCTGACAGACTAAGGTGTGACCTGCTGAATCCTAACGGTCCCAGACATCTGTGGAAGAACAGTGAGCGGGGCGATGGCCAGGGGCAGGCAAGGTTGCAGGGGAAGGAGGTGTATGCAAAGCCCACGGAGAGTAGGAAAAGAAAGGGCAAGTGAGATTACTGGTCATCTGGTGTCTTAGATCACATGCAAAGCAAACGTCAAGCACAACAGCAAACACAGCCTTTGAGCATTACTGTCTCCAAAGAGTATTTACCAAGTGCTGTCTGGCTTGATCTCCCAGACTTGGTTAAATATGCATTTTGATAATGTTGTGTTTCTTATTTTCTTTCCTTTCTTTTTCTTTGTTATTGTTATTATTTCTATTTAAATTTTTTTTAATAACTCACTTGCTTTGACACTCTATAACTCTGACACTAAGAAAAGGGAGAAACAAAAGAAAAATGAAGAAAAAGGAGAAAAATCCACAAAGCATTTTTTTAAAAGCTTTTCCAATATAAAAAATGTAATCAAGCATTTATAATTATACTATCAAATATAATGTATTAAATATAATATTAATACATATTAAATATAATATCTAGATAATTCTTTAATTGTATAATTAAATGCATACAAACACATCATAACATTTAAATACATCATCGTACTTGATTATATTAAGGGGAATTGAAAAAGTGAGAAGGTAGAAATGAAGTGAAAGTTTTTATTTGCCTTTATTGTGGCCACTTTATCACATTTTATCACCGTTCTCTGTTTATATGACCTTTGCTCCAACTGAATCCAAGATCTAGGGAAATAGGCATGATCTTTTGCTCACTCTTGTTTTTTTAGCGCCTGGCAAAATGTTTGGGGAATAATAGATTCTTAAATAAAGATGTATAATGAATTTTATAAATGAATAAAATTAAAACCTCATATGTATCACAGTGTTTTGACATTATAGATTTCGAATGGTAGTAATTTTTTTATTACAAAACACATCTCTCATTTTTCACACACTGCAACTACTCATAGAAGTATAAAATATAAAAAAGGACAATTTTTAACACTAAATTAACTTTATTTTAAAAAGCAATCTTAAGTTTATAGCAAAATTGAGTGGATAATACAGAGAGTTTGCATGTGCCTTGTCGCTCCACAAAGGCACGGCTCTCCACCTATGGACACGCCACACCAGAGTGTTATATTTGTTACAACTAGTGAACCTGCACTGACACGTCATTATCACCCGAAGTCCATAGTTTACATTCGAGTTCACGCTCAGTGTCAGACGTTCTGTGGGTTTGGACAAATATACAACACATATCCACCATGGTCATATCATATGGAACAGCTTTGCTGACCTAAAAATCCTAAAAATCTGTGCTATGATCATTCTTCTCTTCCTTCACCCCAGCCCCTGGAAACCACAAATCATTTTACTGTATCCACAATTTTGCCTTTTCTAGAATACTCTGTAATTGGAATCATGTATCATGTCACCTTTTCAGATTGACCTCTTTCACTTAGTAATAGATGTTTAAGCTTCCTCCGTGTCTTTTTATAACTCATTTCTTTTTAGCCCTGAATAGGATTCCACTCTCTCAATGTACCACATTTATCTATTCACCTTCCAAAGGGCATCTTGGTTGCTTCCAAATGTTGAGAATTATGAATAAATTGCAGCAAACGTCCACATGCAGTTTTCTGTGTGGGCATGTTTTTGATTCATCTGGGTAAATAACATAGAGCTCAATTGCATAATTGTATTGTAAGAGAATGTTTAGTTTTGTAAGAAACTGTCAAACTGTCTTCCAAAGTGGCTGTATCATTTTGCATTTCCACTAACAATGAATGAGAGTCCTTGTTATTTCACATCCTTGCCAGCATCTGGTGGTGTCAGTGTTTTGGATTTTAGCTATTCTACTAGGTATGCAGCAGCATTTTGTTGTTGTTTTAATTCACAATTCCCTACTGACATCAGATGTCAAATGCACTTTCCTATGCCTATTACCATTTGTATATTTTCTTTAGTGAGATGTCTGTTCAGGTCTTTTTCCATATTTCAATCAATTTGTTGGTTTTCTTATTGTTGAGTTTTAAGAGTTCTTTGTATATTCTGGATAATAATTTTTGCAAATATTTTTTCTCAGTCTATGGTTTATCTTATTCTCTTGACATTCCCTTTCACAGAGAAGTTTTCAATTTAATGAAGTTCAGCTTATTAATTATTTATTCATAGTTCATGCCTTTGGTGTTGTATCTAAAAAGACATCACTATACCTGAGATCATCTAAGTTTTCTCCTCTGCTATATTCTAGGAATTTTATAGTTTTGCATTTGTACATTTAGATCGATGATCCATATTGAGTTAATTTTTGTGAAGGCTGTAAGTTTGTGTTTAGATTCATGTTTTTGTATGTGGATGTCCAGTTGTTTTAGCAACATTCATTGAAAAAACTATCTTTGCTCCATTGTAATGCCTTTGCTCCTTTGTCAAATATCAGTTAACTGTATTTATGCGGGTCTATGTCTTGCCTGTCTATTCTGTTCCATTATCATATTAATATTTGTCTATTCTTTGGCCAGTACCACACTGTCTTGATTACTGTAGCATTATATTACAGTAAGTCTGGAAGTCAGGTAGTGTTAGTTCTCCTGTTTTGTTCCTCCCCTTCAATATGAAGTTGGCTATTTTGATTCTTTTTCTTTTACATATTAATTTTTGAGTTTAATTTGTCAATATTCACAAACTAACTTTCTGAAATTTTGATTGAGATTGCATTCACTAGATAAGTCAATTGAGGAAGAACTTATATCTTGACAATCTTGAGTCTTCCTATCTATGAATGTGGAATATCTCTTCATTTGTTTAGTTCTTCTTTGAAACCTTTCATAAGAGTTTTATAGTTTTTCTCATGTAGATTTTATACATTTTTCTAGATTTATAACTATTTGCAGGTGCTAATGTAAATACTAATGTGTTTTTTAATCTCAAATTCTCCTTGTTCATTGTTAGTATATAAGAAAGCAATTGACTTTTGTGTATTAACCTAGTGTCCCGTAACCTTGCTGTATGTAATAGCTTATTAGTTCAAAGGGTTTATGTTGTCGATTTTTGTAATGTTTTTGCCTGGTTTTGATACTGGGGTAATTTTGGCCTCTTGAAATGAGTGAAAAAGGATTCCCTTTGCTTCCGTCTTCTGGAAGAAATGTAGAAAATTTCTGTTCTGATTTTTATCACTTCTTTTCTTCTGCTAATTTGGACATAATTTTTCTCTTTTTTTCCCTAGTTTTCCAGGGTGGAAGCTTAGATTATTGATTTTAGAACTTTTTTATTTTCTAATATATGCATTCTATTTATATATCCCCCTCTATGCACTGTCTTTAATACATTTCACACAGTGTGGTAAGTTCAATTTTCGTTTTCACTTAGTTCAAAATATTTAAAATTTCTCTTGAGATTTACTTTTGGACCCATGTGCTATTTAGAAATTTTTTTTTCAAACTCTAAATATTTTGAGATTTTCTAGCTATTTTTCTGTTATTGATTTCTAGTTTAATTTTATTGTGGTTGGAAAGCAGATATTGTATGACTTCAATTCTCTTAAATTTGGTAAGCTGTGTTTTGTGGCCAAATATATGCTCTATCTTGGTGAGTGTTTCATATTAACTTGAGAAGAACATGTAATCTGCTGCTGAAGGATGAAGTAGTCTTTATATGCCAATTATATACAGTTGACTGATGATGCTGTTGAATTCAACTACGTCCTTACTAGTTTTCTGCCTGCTGGATCTGTCCATTTCTAATGGAGGGGTCTTAAAGTCTCCAGCTGTATTAGTGGATTCATCTATTTCTCAATGAAGTTCTGTCAGTTTTTGCTTCATGTATTTTGATGTTCTGTTGTTAGATGCAGATACATTAATGATTGTTACTTGCTTTTGGAGTATTGACTCCTCCATCATTATATAATGCCTCTCTTTACCCCTGATAATTTTCTTTCTCTGAATGTGATCTGCCTGAAATTAAAATAACTACTGTCTTTTGATTGGTGTTATCATGATATATCTTTCTCCTTTATTATTTATTTGACTCTATTAATATTTTTTCTTTTAATATAGATGTATACTTAAAGTAGGTTTTTTTGTGGACAACATGTATTTAGGTCTTTTTTTTTTATTTATTCTGACATTCTGTGTATTGGTATATTTAGACCATTAATTTTTAAAGTGACCATTGACATAATTGGATCAATATTTATCATAATTTTTATTGTATTCTATATGTTAAACTTGTTCTTTGTTTCTATTTTGGTCTTCCACAGGTTTTCTGCCTTTTGTGATTTTAATATAACCTTTTATGTGATACTATTTTCTCTCCTTTTTTTATCATATTAATTATACTTATTTTTGAAAACTTTTTTAGTGCTTGTCCTAGAGTTTGCAATGTATATTTACAATTAATCTAAGTCTACTTTCAAATAACACTATACCACTTCATGGATAGTGCCAATACTTTATAAAAACAAAATGTTCCTAATTTCTTCCTTCTATACCTTCTACAATTCCCATGATTCATTTCATTTATATGTGAACATATATAAATGTATATACATGCACACAAATGTATGCACATACAATCAAATGTATTGTGCCATTGTTATTTTGAACAAACTGTTAACTATTAGCTCAATTAAGAATAAGAAAGTTTTTATTTTAAATTTCAATTATTCTCTGATGTTCTTTATTTTCTTATGAAATCCAAGTTTTTGACCTATATCATTTTCCTTCTCTCTGAAAAACTTTGACATTTCTCTAAGACAGATCTACTGGCAACAAGTTTCCTCTGTCTTTGTTTGCCTGAGAGCCTTTATTTCTCCTTAGCTTTTGAAGAATTATTTTACAGGATACAGAATTCTATGTTGGCGGATTTTTTTTATCTCTCAACACTTTAAGTATTTTACTCCACTTTCTTCTTACTTGTCTGGTTCATTCAGTAATTATTTGCGGAGGTTTGTGTGTGGCAGATGATCTAATAGGTCTCCTGTCCCTAGATCCAGGGAGAAAGGACCCCTACATTAGTACATCAAGGGGCAAGGTGTCTGTGGGATCAAAGAAATGTGCCTCCCCCCTTCTAGATCCCAATCTGGGTACCCAGAAGCTGAATTTCCTGTCCTGACATCTCTGGACCCCCTTCCAGGGACTTGGTCAGATGCAATTTGTCTCCTTGCTCCTTTATAGGTAAGTTGTTTCCTTCCCCACCTGCCCTGACTTCTTTCAAGACTTTTTCTTTACCTTTGATTTCATGAAGTTTGAATATGGTATGGATAGGCGAAATATATATACTTCATTCTTTTTAATGGCTAAGTAACAATGTACTAAATTATGACAATATATTAAATTATTCATCAATTGACAGACATTCACTTTGTTTCAAAATTATCCAATATATCCTTGTCACTATATCTTTATGCACTGAAACTTTTATTTTTATGGGGTAGAATACCAGGTGTGGAATTACTGAATACAAGGACACAAGGATTATTAATTTTAACCCATTGTGCCAGAACACTTTCTTAAAAGGCTATAACTGTTTAAACTTTCACTGGTGATGTTTGAGAATTTCCTTCCTCTCTTGTTACCTCTCTCAAGTTTGCCAGTCTGAAGGTGTGAGGTGATATTCTGTGTTTACATTAATTTACATACTGTTAGTACAATTGAGCATGTTTTAAATGCTATTACCCATTCATTCCTCTTCTGTGAAATACACCACCTCCTCCCTTTGTTTAGTCCAGAAGTACAGCCACTCTTCTTTGCAAGGTATCAGAGATCAACATGGCAGTACCATCAAAAATTAGAGTGCTGTCTGTGTGACAGCCTTCTGGGGAAAATGCAAGCACACAGACAGAATAGTGTTCATGTACAAAAATACAGACCATTCTCTGAATTGATGTTAGGCTTGTTAACAGAGATAAGATACCTATTTTCCTGGAGTAAAAACTAAGGAGTTAATCATTACCGTATTTCATTATTTGATTTTAATTACAATTATTGGAACTTTTTCTTGACATAAAATTTACATATCATAAAATCCACCCTTTTAAAGTGTAAAATTCAGTGGTTTTTGGTATATTAACAGAGTTGTGCTGCCATCATCTAGTATAAGAAGATTGTCATCACTCTTCAAAGGAGCTGGGTGGGATCTGGGAGCCCAAACATTGGAAAGCGGGGCCCCCAGAGCTGAGCCTGGGCTGCTCAGGGCAGGAGTCTGCTTGTCTCTCCCATTTGTCTCTTAAGGGTTTTCTGCTGCCTGCCAGGGAAAGGGGCCACTGCTAGGGAGATGCTGAAGAAACAGCAAGCAAATGGCTGGAGCCTGTCCTTCCTCCCTCCCCCTGCCTCCCATTCTCCCTCTAGTGCCTCCTGCTGGCAGAACCCAGAGAGACACAATCTGGCAAAGGGGAAATGTA
>CAUYSK010028117.1:0-29135 GCA_963575035.1 Avahi laniger
TCGGGTGACACCGGGCGAGCTGTCCGGAGTATTGATCGTCTCTGGAAACCAGATCTGCAAATTGTGCTTCATCAGGGCTTGCTCTGCCCTCTCAGGAGTGTTCGACGACTCTTTGGGCCAGGAGGGAAGGACGCGGGCCTAAAAGTGCCCGGTCATTCCTTGCCCACTTGAGCAGGCCACCTTGGGCCCCGGGGCCGAGGCCGTCTTCTGCCCAGGCGAAGGCGGTCTTAGACCGCCCCCAAGCCCCCCAAACCCCTATCTACGCATCAGCGTCCCCCCAAACACACAGTGCACCTCTCCTCACTGCCCTGCCCGCATCACACAGCCTGTCACCAGCCCCACCCCCACCAGGCATCCTCAGAGACTCCCCTGCCCCATTGGCACCCCGCCCCCCAATGCGAACGTCTGCCTGGAGACTGCCCTTTCCACGAGTTTCCCAGCCGTCCCTCGGAGACAGGCGACACCCACTGGCTCCATTTTACAGATGGACAAGCCGAGGCCCAGGGCAGAACAGTGTGTCTGGCAGTGTGGTCCTGGGACTGGATTCGCGAGGCCCTCCCCTGCTGGTGCCGGGCTCTGGGTGGTGCGCTAGGGCAGGACTGAGGCCTGCCTCACAGAGAGCGCTGGGGTGGCTGTCTGAGCTGGCAGCACCCCCCGGCCCATGGCCAAGTGTCTAGTCAGGAGCCTCTGTTCAGAGCTCCCAGCCCCCTGCACGGGCCCAGCCTCGCCCCTGCCCCACACCCGTCTGCGTGGGGTCGGGCCGATGGGTGCACAAACCACGGTCTCGCCGCCCCCTTTGGAGAAGAGAAAAAAGTTAAGCTAGTGCCAATGCTGCTGTTGCCCCGATTTGGGAATTTCTGGGGTGCCCTCTGGGGTCAGGCTGTTTGGGGGGCTGCTGGGGCTTTGTTGAGAGGCAGAGCTGGCTGGCAGTGGCCCAGTCATCTGCTCCCGATGTGGCCGGCGGGCTGGAGAGACAGGCCTCCTGATCCCTGGACGGGTGGCCAGGCGTCGATCTAGGAGGGGAAGTATTCTGGCTGAGGTGGCCAGAAGAGAGGAAGGTGGCAGGTGGACACCCAGCATGACGGCCTGGCTTTCTCCCGGGCCAGTCTGGGTGAGACAGACGCCTGGCCTCGGTGAATACCTTGAAGACAGGCAGGTTTACCTCTGTGTCCTAGGGAAGGCCTGTGGGGCCGGGGTAAGGACAGACAGGTCCCTGCGTGGCGCTGGGCTGTCCTTGGGGCTGAGGGTACCGGTAAATGAGGGGTGTCCCACCCTCGCTGACTTGAGGCCGCCTGAGGCTGGATGCTTTGGTTTAACTTGTGCTTTGGAGACTTATGGGAAGATGCGCCCCAGCCTCGCCGGGCCTCCGCCAGGAACCCCCTGCCCAGCGCCTTCTGGGAGGAAACGCCTTTTCTGGGCTTGACAACCCCACTTGCAGGTCAGCGCCAGGGGCCCTGTGAGGTCTGCATGGCTGGTAGCCCCACCTGGCAAAGGGAACCAGGCTGGGGCTGGGGGTGCTTGGCATGTTTGGGGTGCTGTGTCCTGAGACCCCGCTCCTGGGCAGGGAAGAGAGTGCGCGGCTCCCACTTTTGGGGTGAGGAGTCTGAGGTTCCCAGAGGCTGCCTCTCGTGGCCAGGTGAGTGGCAGGCGCTCAGGCCTGGCTTGCACCTCGCTGACCCGGGACCGTTGAGGGTCTGATGGTGACCTGATGGTGGCCAGCCTTGCTTTAGGACCAAGGTGGGTGTTCCTGTTCCTGTCCTTTGAGGCTCTTGTGAGCCTTCGGAGAGGCACTTAGTTGGTGGGTGTCACCAACGCCACATTAGTCGTGGTGTCAAACCACCTGGAGCTCCACAGTCACAGCAGGCCCCGTGGGGACGGGTTTGGCTCGTGTCTCTGGACACCTGGCAGGTGCCTGAACTGACCAGTTCACTCAGTGACCCCCACTGATTAACTCCGACCATGTATGCAGGACCCTGGGACGCAGCGTTGGGCCAGAGCCAGCGTGGCCCCTGCCTTCCCGGGGGAAGACTTCCATCCCATAATCCCAGGAACAAGCGGGAACTTGCTGCCGGGGCAGGGGCTGGGGGGCTGGAGCCGTGCTGGGGGCAGCTGGGGAGGGCTTCCCTGGAAGGGACCACGGAGCTGAGCGGAGCGAGTGATCAGGACAAGGGGGAGGGAGAGCACCCGGGGACCTGCAGAAGCAAAGTCTCCCCCACTGAGGGATCACGGGAGGAGCGGGCTGGGTGGCCAGGGCGTCGCGGGAGGTGTGAGGCAGAGGGGCGGGCAGGGAGGGGGCCGGGGCCACTGCAATGAGTTGTGCCCTTGTCCTAAGGGTATGGGTGGCAGCCAGAGGGCTGGTCCTTTCCGCAGCTGCTCTGTTTGGGGTTCCTGAGAGTCCTGCTGAGAGCCAGAGAGAAGGCTGCCTCCAGGGCAACAGCCGCAGGAGGGTGACGTCGTGGTGTCACCGGGCTTGGGTGACTTGCCTTCCTGAGCCTTGGTTTCTCCATCTGGTTCTGCCATCCACCTCCCGTGGCTTCCCGCTCACACTCGGGATAAAACCCAAAATCTGTACAAGGTGTGGTCAGCCCCAGCGTGTGTTTCCAGCCACATATGGGCGTTGCCACCTGCCTCCAGGCCTGTTTTACCGTCTTCACCTGGGGTTCTGTGTAAAGTCTGTCTTCTCCCCTCCCCAGCCCGTGAGTGCCATTCAGGGGGCCTTCTCCTGTCTTACTCAGCGTGCCTGTTACTGTGCTCCGTGTGTAGTAGCTGCTCACTAAATGCTGGGGGAGCAAATCTCCTCTCCTCCCTCGGCTGAGATCTGCCTTCCCAGGGAGGACAGGCAGGGGACCATAGCAGGGTGGCCTGTGCAGGCCTCACAGGACTAGGGGTGCAGAGTTCTCCACTGAGCTGGGGCCCGAGGCCAGGATCCTGTGCCTTGGAGGTGCTGGCTGCCAACGGGAGTTGGTGGGCTTGCTCCCAGCCCCGCTGGGGATTGGGGCACAGGACCGAGGCTCCGGCACACTGCGTAGGGCTGGGGGCTACAGCCGCCCCAAGTCCAGGTGGGTCTTCCCTGACCTCCCAAACACACCGCTTCTGTGAAGTCTTGAGTTGTGGCCTTGCCCTTCGCCATGGCTGCCCTTGGCTGGAGTTGGTCCCACCCTGGGGAGGTCTGTGCTCAAACCGCGAGGTGCTTAAGCTTCCCACCAAAAGAGGGGCCTGGCATTTCTGTCCCGACAGCCGCCTGCAGCGGGAAGCTGGAGCAGCACACGGAGCGGCGCGGCGTCATCTATAGCCCGGCCTGGCCCCTCAACTACCCGCCGGGCACCAACTGCAGCTGGTACATCCAGGGTGACCGTGGGGACATGATCACCATCAGGTAAGCGGGTCCTGGGGGCGTCAGAGGGGATCAGCGTGGGCCTACTCATGCTGGGTGAGTGAGCAAATGTGCGAGTGCGTGTCCGAGCAGGTGTGGAGGGCGCAGGTGAGAGTGTGCGTGTGTGAGTGGAGCATGTGCATGTGTGTGAGCATACATACGTGCTTGTGACATGCACAAGTCCACGTCTGAGCAGGCAAAAAGGACACGTGTGAGTGCACGTGTGAGCGTATGTATGTGCGCAATCACGTCTGCACAGGTGCAGAGGGCATGTGTGTGAGCAGGCGCGTGAGGACACGTGTGACCGCGTGCGAGCTGTACACATGCGTGTGCACACGTGAGCATGCAGGTGTGCCCAGCTCTTGGTCTCTGAGCCTCTGAGGTTGGGCGCCCTGAGCTGCACCTCTTCCTGCCCTGACCTCTTTCACGGTTGTGGGCTCTCTGCCGCCTCCCCGCTGCCGGAAGGGAGGGCTGGCACACACACCGCTAGGAATACACACTGGGGACCGGTGGGCATGGTCCAGCTGTCTCTGAGGTGGCAGAGGTGGCCTCTCTGGCCTGCAGAGGTGGCTTGAGGCCAGGCTGGCACTGAGCCCAGAGCGGGTTTCCCCACAGGGCCTCGGGGCAGGGGAGCGAGCCGGGCAGGGGGAAGTGGGGTGAGGCGGCTAGGGGTGGCACTGCAGGGCTGGGACCCCTGGCCTGGGGTGGTCACGGGGCCATTGGGCCAGCAAGTCCCTTGTGGGTCCTATCCGCCTAGTTCTCCTACATGCCAAAGCCCCGAAGGCCCAACCCCTGGTTACTCCATAGCTCCCAAACAGGGGTGTGCACGGTCTGTCCTAGTCTCCGTGCCTCAGTTTCCCCATGGCTCTAGGTCAGGGGTCCAGGGCCAGTGTTTCTCCCCAGGTGACAAGGTGTCACCCAGCTCACCCTCAGTGTCATGCCTGGGAGTTTCCTGTCCCAGCAGACCCAGTGGGAGGGATCTGGGCCCTTGGGCCTCCGCCTTCAGGGCAGAGTGTCGGGGACTCCTGGCTCCCCCTTCCGCTTCAGCTTTGGGCCGAATAATGAAAAATGGGGGGAGGTGCTAGAAGTTTGAGGAGAGACGCCGCGCGCACTAGCGGAGGGGGAGCATCGCAGCAGAGCTGAAAATGACATCCACGGGTGTCGTGTTGTTCTTCAGGGAGCTGCGCGGGGACCCCTGGGTGGGCAGAGTGGCCGGGCGTGGAGGAGTCGGGCGGTTTGGCGGAACAGGGGTGGGGACGGAGGACGGGGCGGGGTTGGCTGTCCGGGCCGTGAGCTCCGGTCTGACCACTGCCGGTCCTCGGCCGCGGGGGCCCGGCCTGCCCCCCCAGCCCGCGGTCCTCCCCGCCCCCGCAGCTTCCGCAACTTTGACGTGGAGGAGTCCCACCAGTGCTCCCTGGACTGGCTCCTGCTGGGCCCGGCAGCTCCCCCGCGCCAGGAGGCCTTCCGCCTGTGTGGCTCCGCCATCCCGCCCGCCTTCATCTCCGCCCGCGACCACGTCTGGATCTTCTTTCACTCGGACGCCTCCAGCTCCGGCCAGGCCCAGGGCTTCCGCCTCTCCTACATCCGAGGTGACGCTGGCCGCAGGGCCGGGCGGGGACGGCCGTGGAGTCCTCAGTGCTCGTGTGTGGGGTCCCCCCTGCCCGGCCTGACGGTGTCGGGACCGTGGTGGCACCGGTCATACCCCTGTCTCCGGATGCTCTGAGCCTCTCGGGGTCACTGGCCCCACCTCACAGGCTTGACTCAGGGGGACTCTCCCCCGACCCCGGGCTTGGAAACTGAGCCCACCCTGGCGTTTGAAGGGTCTCTGCCCCTCAGGCGGCCATGGAGAGGCAGGGGCGCTTCTTGGTTCCGCCACTCCTGTCCCCGCAGAGGCACAGCTGGGAGGGGGACCACCTGCCGCGCCTGGCCCGGGCCCCTGCGCTGGAGGGAGGCTCTGCTCCCCTCACTGCCTCCTGCCGCCCCTTTGCCCCACAGGGAAGCTGGGCCAGGCGTCCTGCCAGGCAGACGAGTTCCGCTGCGACAACGGCAAGTGCCTGCCGGGCCCGTGGCAGTGCAACACCGTGGACGAGTGCGGGGACGGCTCTGACGAGGGCAACTGCTCCGCGCCGGCCTCCGAGCCGCCGGGCAGTCTGTGCCCCGGGGGCACCTTCCCATGCAGCGGGGCGCGCTCCACACGCTGCCTGCCGGTGGAGCGGCGCTGCGACGGCACGCAGGACTGCGGCGACGGCTCCGACGAGGCCGGCTGCCCCGACCTGGCGTGCGGCCGGCGGCTGGGCAGCTTCTACGGCTCCTTCGCCTCCCCGGACCTGTTTGGCGCGGCCCGCGGGCCCTCGGACCTTCACTGCACGTGGCTGGTGGACACGCAGGACACACGGCGCGTCCTGCTGCAGCTGGAGCTGCGGCTGGGCTATGACGACTACGTGCAGGTGTACGAGGGCCTGGGTGAGCGCGGGGACCGGCTGCTGCAGACGCTGTCCTACCGCAGCAACCACCGGCCCGTGAGCCTCGAGGCCGCCCAGGGCCGCCTCACCGTGGCCTACCACGCCCGCGCCCGCAGCGCCGGCCACGGCTTCAACGCCACCTACCAGGTGAAGGGCTACTGCCTCCCCTGGGAGCAGCCGTGCGGGACCGGCGCTGAGGGCGACGGGGACCCCTCCGGGGACCAGGGCTGCTTCTCGGAGTCGCAGCGCTGCGACGGCTGGTGGCACTGCGCCAGCGGCCGAGACGAGCAGGGCTGCCCCGCCTGCCCGCCCGACCAGTACCCCTGCGAGGGCGGCAGCGGCCTGTGCTACACGCCCGCCGACCGCTGCAACAACCAGAAGAGCTGCCCCGACGGCGCCGACGAGAAGAACTGCTTCTCCTGCCAGCCCGGAACCTTCCACTGCGGCACCAACCTGTGCATCTTCGAGACGTGGCGCTGCGACGGCCAGGAGGACTGCCAGGATGGCAGCGACGAGCACGGCTGCCTGGCGGCCGTGCCCCGCAAGGTCATCACCGCCGCGCTCATCGGCAGCCTGGTGTGCGGCCTGCTGCTCGTCATCGCCCTGGGCTGCGCCTTCAAGCTCTACTCGCTGCGCACGCAGGAGTACAGGTGGGTGCCGCCCGCGGCCGGGCCCTGGCTTCGCACCGCCCTGGGCTCGTGGACCGGGGCCCGGCCATCCACGTACGGGCCGCCCCGTCCACGCCGGGTGCAGCGTCTTGCGATTCCAGGTGGAGGTGGGTCCCCGAGTCCTGTTGCCACAGCAGGTCCCGGCAGCCCTGCCATGCCGCCCTCCGCGCTTGCTCCCAGGGCCTTCGAGACCCAGATGACGCGCCTGGAGGCCGAGTTTGTGCGGCGGGAGGCGCCCCCATCCTATGGCCAGCTCATCGCCCAGGGCCTCATTCCCCCCGTGGAGGACTTTCCCGTCTACAGCGCGTCCCAGGTGAGCCCCCACAGGGCCCAGGCCCCCAGCTGGATCTCAGAGAAGACCCGAGATGGGGGCCAGGGGGCTGGGTGGGACGGCGTGTGGGAAGGCGCGGAGAGGCCTGGGCAGCGTGACCTGGGGGGTCGGGTGGGGGGCCCAGGTGGTCTTGGGTTCTCCGGGGCTGTGCTGACCTCTGCCGCTGAGCGGCCTGGCCACCCCCTCAGCCGCCGCCCCGCCCTGCAGGCCTCGGTGCTACAGAACCTCCGCACGGCCATGCGGCGACAGATGCGCCGACACGCCTCCCGCAGGGGCCCCTCCCGCCGCCGCCTGGGTCGCCTCTGGAACCGGCTCTTTCACCGGCCGCGGGCACCCCGAGGCCAGATCCCGCTGCTGACCGCTGCGCGAACCTCACAGACAGTGCTGGGCGACGGACTCCTCCAGCCCGCAGCAGGGGCGGCTCCGGACCCCTCGGCGCCTCTCACGGACACAGGCAGCCCCAGGGCGGCTGGGGTCGGACCCTCTAGTGCCCCCGGCCACGCATCCGGGGTGGGACCTTCAGTCCCACCCCCACCCTGCGGCCTGCGAGACTCGGAGTGCAGGCCTGTGGACAAGGACAGAAAGGCCTGCAGGGACCCTCTGGTGGACAGCATGGCCCCCGCGGACACGGCTCGGGAGCCCTGCTCCGCCCAGGACCCCCACCCCCAGGCCCCCACTGCCAGCAGCACCCTCGGCTCCCGCTCGCCAGAGCCACTGGGGGTCTGCAGGAGCCCCCTGCCATCCCGCTCCCCGATGCTGGAGGCCAGTGACGACGAGGCCCTGCTGGTCTGCTGACCCGCCAGGCACGCTGGTGACCGCCACAGCCCCGCTTTGTATCCAGGGAATACACAGTCGTTTCTACCCTGCCTCTGCGTCCTTTCTTACGGAGGGGCCCACCCCGCGGCCCCAGCTGGCCACGTCAGCGCAGGCCCCTGGAGGGCACGGTGGCGGGGGCTCCAGGGGATCAGCCAGGGCGAGAGGGTGGAGCGGTGGGCCGGTCTGCAGGGTCCCAAGCACCTGGGGCTCCATCCCACCTCCCCACTCCATCCTGGGGGCCATTTCCAGAGGAGCAGGCCCCGGGCAGGGCTGTCGGAGCGTCTTCTGCGGCTTCTCGATGAGAACACGCTGCGGTGGACCAGCCCCCTCACAGCTGTGCGGGAGTCGCAGAGAGGCCCAAAGAGGGCTGAGCAGGGCCCTGGAGAGCTGGGCTAGGAGGCTTGTGTCCCCAGGCTCATGCTTTCGGTGGTGGCATGGGCCGGCCAGGCTGGCGCTCTCTGCCCTCCGGCTGAGAGGTCCATCTCCCGGCGCTGTGGCAGGGCTGGGAATATGTGCACCGGGTAGAGGAAGCCCACAAGGTCTCTTGGAGGGCCTGAGGCCTCCAGGACATGCTGCTCTGCGCTTTCTCAGGGGACAGAGGCCGAGGTACCGACTGACAGTGGCCAGGTCCACTTTATCCTGTGGCAGAGCCTCAGTCTCCCCACCTGCAAACTAGAGGAGACCGTGGGCTTTGAAGCCCTGACATTCACCCCACGGTGACTCCTGGGAAGACAATCCCCGCTGTGAACCCCAGGCTCTCCTGGGTGGCTGAGCTCTGGGTGCATCACGGGGCCTGGGGGAGGGGCAGACTGAGTTGCTGCCCCCTCCTCAATGTCCCCGCGGGGCAGGGTTGCTCTGGGTCCACGGCAGAGAGTGCCTGGGTTAAGTGGCACAGCCCCCAAACGCTGAGGGCCTCCCCGAGCCTGCCCTGCACCTTCCCAGCCAGCACCAGGCGCCGCCCCGCCCAGGCTGTAACCCCCGCCAGGGACTCCCCCGAGCACAAGCGACAACCAGCCCTGTTTATTCACAGGCCCTTTCAGGAAAGCTAGCAGGGCAGCGCTAAGACAGGAAGCCCAGTCTGCATCTTCCTCTACCAGTCGGATCTTTTTTTTTTTTTTTTTACAGAAAAAAAAAAACTTTTTTTGCAAAAACACCTCCTCAATAAACAACATGTAAACAGAAACAGCTGTTTCAGTCTCTAGAAACGCCTCAGTGTGCGTTCGAGGGCTTGTCCGTTGCGGGCAGCAGGGTGGGCTGGCAGGGGCCGCTTTCCTCCTCCTCGGGGGAGTCTTGGGGGTAGACCACGAAACACAGCTCCTGGCCCCAGCGTGTCATGGACTCTGAGGACAGACAGATGGGTCTTGGGGCCTGGCCCCTGGGGACAGAGGCTACCCCACCTCCAGACACCTCCCCTGGGCAGGGGTCTTCAGGGAGCTGCTCCCTCCGTGAAGGTGGGTTCCAGACACTCCGGGCACGGCCCGGGGAACACTCGGTGGTGGCTGGCTTGTGTCACCACCTCAGCCGTTGGGAGACCCCGCTCCGCGAGGAGCCTCTGAGAGGGTCCCATCTCCAGGCTCTGGCCACCCGGGAAGGCTGCCTGGCTCACCTGTGAGTCTGTGCACGCACTTTGGTTTGCTTTTCCAGAACACCCCCAGGAAGAAAATGGGCACCCCCGTGAGGATGATGATGATGCCGACCCCACAGACCATGGGCTCCGAGATGAAGCTGAAGACCAGCAAGAACGCCCAGAAGACCAAGTACGCCACGGGGACGAGCAGGTTCACCTGGGGAAGAGGGAACGCGGACGCCAGGGTGCTCCCCTGCCCCCACCCCGGGGGCCTGAGCTGCGTTCCTCTCTCTCCTGGGAGCTGGGGCCCGCGGGGGTCCCTCTGGCACAGCCCAGCGTGCTGGAAGCCAGTTCATGGGTTGGTCAGTGGCCAGACTGTGGCGGAGTTGTCTGTTTCTGCGGCTCTGAGCCCCACGCAGCGGCTGTGTGCAGCCCTGGTGCTTGCACTTGGCTGGAGGTCAGGGCACCCAGCGCTTCTCCACTTAAGGATTTATATGCAAATACAGGGGCTTTTCTTTTAGCTCAGGCTGTGGCCTGGTCTTCTGCTTTTGTGTGGGCTGGTGGTGGAATCCTGGCTCCGTCCCTGGCAGCCCGTGTGAACTGGAGTATTGAAAGCACCCTCCTCCTGGGGCTGCCGTGAGGACTGAGTATGTTAGCTCGTGTGAAGCCCTGAACAGGGCCCAGCGCTCGGCAAAAGCTGCCATTGCCGTCCCTGTCATCACCCGCCCCTGCCCCTGGCACCTGCAGCAGATGACGGACGGCTCCATCGGCTGTCCTGGCCGCCCCCGGGCCTCACCTTGATGGGCCTGTGCAGGGCCGGCCGCCTCCAGCGCAGCACCAGCAGGCCCAGGACGGTGACGCCGTAGCAGAGGTAGTTGATGAAGGACACGTAGTTGATGAGGGTGTACGTGTCGCCCACAAGCATGATAACCGCCGTGGCCCCGCACTGGGAGAGGAGCTGGGGCTGACAGCTGGCCTCCCACCTGCCTCCTGCCGTCCCCACGGGCTGCCTTGGGCCTGCGCCCTCAGGCCAGGAGGTCAGGGGAGCCCCGGCCCCTCCCTGCACCCCCTGCGGGCTGCCCGCCACCGCCAGCGGCTCATCCCTGCCATTACCCAGAAAGCCTCACATTGCAAGGTGGCCCTGGCTCCACGCACTGCCTGGCCTGGGTCCCCCAACTTACACAGACGAGGAGGGCAGGGATAGGGGTGCAGCGTCTGACATGGATCATGGCCAGCAGGCTGGGCAGGTGCCCTTCTCGGGCTCCAGAGAAGCACAGCCTGGGGGGCGGGGGGGGGGACCGAGATGGGTACCAGCCACATCCCGGACCTGATGTCCCTCTAGAGCTGTCACCTCCGACCTCCTGCTCCAGGACCCAGCAACACCACTGGGCAGTTCTTCCCCTGAGCTAGCCCACCTCCCTCTTGCTTTCTTTCCCTAGAGCTGGATCAGACACTTGTCACTGGTGGGTTCATCATCCCAGCTTTAGGTGACTCCTCTACCTGGCGGGGTCTCCCTTCCTTGGGCCCCCCGCAGCACCACTTGGCATGGCTGGCGCACACCTGGGCACCTGCCTTTCCTCCCCACGCCCACCCTCTCCCCAGTCCAGTCACCTGGAGGAGGTGAACAGGTAGCCGTTGATCCCTCCGAACGTGGACAGTGCCACGGAGACGGGCATGACCCACGCGAAGTAGCCCAGCAGCTTCTCCCCGAAGGTCTGGTGGGCACAGAAGAGAGGCCACGTGTGTGGCTGGGGCGGGGGCCCGAGCAGAGACTGGGGACCCAGCAGGAGCCCCCACTCACTACGGCCACTGCGTTGGAGGACAGCAGTTCCTGGGGGGACATGGCCGTGAAGTAGGCGACGTTGGTCAACGTGTACACGAAGGTCACCAGTGGGATGGAGATGAAAATGGCTCGAGGTAGGTTCCTGAGGGTGGCAGTGGAGGGTGTCAGCGTCAGCCCCTGGGAGGTGCAGGACTCAGAGGACCTACCCACAGGAGCAGCCTTGAGTCTCATCTCCTGCATCTGCTGGGGGCGCTGGGGAAGGAAAGGGGGCGGCCTGCTGCCCAGCACACAGAGACCCTGCTGTCTGCCTCCTCCTCCGCCCCCGCCTGGGCACGGGGAAGGTGAATGGTCCACGTCACATCCCAAGGGCAGAGGCTAATATCTACACGTAACCGCTGAATCACACACAGCCAAAATCAGCCTGGGAAGTCCCCAAAGTGCCCTCAGAGCCGGTCCATAGCTGGGGTCTCCCCGGGACTCTAGTCCCCGCCCACCCGGCTGCAGCAGTTCACTGTCGAGCGTCAGAGTCACCGGCTTCGTCAGCAGGGACCACGTTGTGTGCTTATGTGTAACTTGTGGCCAAATGCAAATCGCTGCAAATCTGTCTACAGCAGGACGGTGACACTCAGTCTTTCTGGGGCCCAGCGAGGGCTGTGACGTGTCCACGGCAGCACAGAAGAGGGCCGGGCGGGAACGCGAGCGCCCCGGCTTTCTTTCCAGAGCCCTCCCTGGGGGGCGCAGGTGTGGTCAGCCGGGTGCCCAGTCCGAGCCAGGGGTGCAGCGGGTCTGCCCTTCCTTCCCAGTGCCTGGCCGGGTGCCCCACTCACTTTCGGGGGTCGACCAGCTCCTCGGTGACGTAGTTGAGGAAGTTCCAGCCGCTGAAGGCGAAGGAGCCCTGGAGGAAGGCCAGGGCCAGGTGACCCACGGAGGGTGTCGTCCAGAAGGCGAAGGCACTGCTGGGCCGCAGCTCCTCGACGTGGCCTGGGGGCCCAGGGGTCAGGGGTCAGCACGGTCTCCCGGCCCCGCCCACACGCCCACCCGGGCCCTACCTTGGAAGATCTGGATGAAGCCCACGCCGATGATGAGCGACAGCGCCAGCAGCTTCCCGCCCGTGAAGATGTCCTGGATGCGCGTGGCCCAGCGCACGCTGGAGCTGTTCACCCAGGTCAGGAGCACTGTGGAGCGAAGGAAGGCTGGGCGCCTGGGCCAAGAGCCCTCGCGGTGGGCCGCCGCCACGTCCAGCCCAGGCGGCCCGCGGCACGGGGACCCCGGCCCCTGACGCTGCCGTCCCCCCAGCACGGGGCCGTGGGCTGCTCTGGGATCCCGAGCCCCGGGGCACTCACTCAGGCAGGCCATGGACAGCGCTCGAGAGGCGGCGGCCGGGGGGATGCAGTTGGGGAACACGGGCTGCAGCACGTAGTTGGAGAAGGTCATGGAGATGACCGCCAGGCTGGTCGGGTACATGATGAGGACCGCGCTCCAGAGCAGCAGGAAGCTGGAAGGAGCGAGGGCCGGGGTGGCGCAGGCATCCCGGGGCTCCCCCAGCTGCCAGAGGCCGCTCTGGTCCAGGGAGGCCGGGTCGGCCTTGTCGAGGCCTCGCTGCTGCGTTTACGGACTATTTTAACGGAGGAGGTGTTTAAGGTGCTGCACACCGACAGGGTTGCCCCTGGGCAGGTGTTGGGAAGCACAATGGAACCATCCAAGCACTAACCAGGCCCGACCTGCTCGGCTTCCGAGACCAGACGCAATCGGTGCGTTCAGGGTGGTGTGGCCGTAGACGTTCGAACATCTTTCTAATGTCTTCAGCCATGGCTCTCGGCAGTCTTGTGGCCTGGTTGGCTCTGAGCTGTGTGCAGGGCCTGTACCTTGGCTGGGGTCGGGGGTGACTTACGCGCCTTCTACCTGGTTCTCGCCTCTGTAGGCGCCCACGTGGTGATGGTGAGGGGGTGGGTCTGCGCTCAAAGCTGTGAGGCTGACCCGTTCCCAGGGGCTCTGCCTGCACCCCTGGGAGACTCTGCCCTCGGGAGTGGTCCGAGCCCCTGGCCAGCCCTCCAGGGTAGGGACTGCCACGTTAGGGACACCAGCCACCTCTGGGTCACCAGGTTTGATGGGTCCCTGCTTTGCTCTGTAGCCGTGACCCTTCCCCTCACTTTCTCCTACTCTCCTCTCTTCCGGGGCTTTCTAGCTCCACGGCTTTCCTCCCCTGCTGGGGGTACCCTCTGGCCACTCCTCCATGCCGGGTGCCTGTGAGTAGCATCCTGGGCCCTCTTCTCCCTTCCGAGTGTCCTGTCCAGGCCCGGAGCACAATTATCCTGCTCTGTTCTGTTCCAGGGACACTCTCCCCCAGAAGAGAGCACACACCTGCAGGGCGTGCATGCCCCGGCAGGGCCCCTCCTGGCTGTCCAGTTAAGGGCCTCGGGCCTATGTCCCTCAGAACCAAACTTCGTCCACTTCAGCCTAGATGTCTCCTCTGAACTCCAGACCATCCACGGAGCCTCTCAGGGGGACAGTGGGTGCCCCCCGTGGCATCCACCTCTCGCTCGTGGTACACTGGCTACCACGTGCTCCCAAATTAGGCTCCTAAAGGATTTTAGACTCTGCCTGTACCTTTGAGGTTTTTGGCACGACTCAGCCGGACGAATGCAACAGCTTCCGGCCCCCCAGCCCCTCCAAGCCCTGGCGCCTGCCACGTACCCGACCTCGCCTCTGGCCACAGCAACACACTGCGCTCACCCGGGCCACCACGCCCTCTGCCACGCTCCCCCATCCCGGGTGCCCTCCCCACTGGCAGGCTGGCCCGGCCGAGAAAAACCCCATCCTCCTTCCCGGCCCGGGTGCACACCTGGCTTTCCCTGGGAGCCTGCCCTAGGTGACGTGCGCTGTTCTTGCTGCTCTGCGCACACCAGCAAAGCAAGGCTCTTGCAGGTCTTAACCACGTTTGAGGGGCTGTTTGCATTCTCTGCTCTGTGAGCAACTTGAGGACGGGGACAGATCTTTTATCACTGCCTCCTGTGCCCTCAGCTCACAGTAGGTGCTCAGCAGATGTTTCGGTGAATAGAGGAACGTCAGGGAACTATTTAAAGGGGACCTCTTGCAGGGCGTGTGATAAGAATATCCTGCCTCCCCCTCCGCTCCTGACGCAACACACGGGCTTACCAAAACCAAGGCCCCTCCGTGCCTGGGTCCCAGCACGACTGGGGGTTCGGATGGTAAGAGCCTCCCCACCCACATGCACTGGGGGGGAGGGGAGCTGAGGGGTAGCTCTGTTTAAGGGGTTGGCTGGAGTGCTCGGCAGACAGCAGCGGGCTGGGGTGGGCCTTGGAAGGCTGCCCAACACCCCCACTCCTTCTGTCCATCCACCCCATGACCTCCCTGTGATGTGGGAAGCAGAAGGGGAAACTGAGGCCCAGGGCCCGCTGGCCACCCCACTCTGGAGAAGCTGGCCCCTGCCCCGCCGGAGCCCCACACTCACCCAGCCAGGCCCCCGAAGATCTCCGTGACGTAGGCGTAGTCCCCGCCGGACTTGGGGATGGCAACTCCCAGCTCAGCGTAGCAGAGGGAGCCCAGAGCGGTCACGCCCCCGCCCAGAACCCAGACGAACAGGGCCAGACCCACGGAGCCCGAGTGCTCCAGGACACCCTTGGGTGAGATGAAGATGCCCGAGCCGATGATGTTCCCTGTGGGAGGAGATGGGGGGAGATGTCAGGCCCGGGGTCCCCTTTAGCAGCCTGGCCTCTGTGGGGAACCGGATGTTGCGATGAGGAAGGGAGCCCGGGGTGCTCCCTGGAGGAGGCGGCGTGTGGATGGTGCTGGGCCCCTAACCTGGTAGATGCCATTGGGGCTCATTAAATGCCCCCTGCTTAGTCCTTGGCATGGGAAGGGCACCCCGTCCAGCCAGCTAGGTCCTCCGCCGGAGACGGGTTCTGTCTGTCTTTCCCGGCTCCCCACTGACCCCTCCGAGGAGGAGCCACAGAGCGAGACGACCCAGCCACCTTAACGATGGCAGAGGTGGCCACTCCCGCGCCCGCCTGCACGGCCCATGCGCAGGCCCTCGTCCACAGCCACCTGTGCCCCCTCCAACCTGCTGTCCAGAGCTGCCCCCTTTACAAAGCAAGACCTTGACCACTCTCCTGCCACTTTCCTATGGGCCAAAGTCCAAACTCATGAAGCGGCTCAGGGAGTACCACTTCTTCCATGAAGCCCTCCCAGACTTCACTGGGTTTGGACTCTTGCTCTCACTTCACAGCCCTGCTCTGTGCTCTGTTTCATCCTCTGTCTTCTATTTCCCTGTCAGGGAACACCTCCGTCCCCGCTTCCTGGGATTCTCCCTGACCTAGAACTCAGGACATGGACGCCGACCCCGACGAGACCTTGTTTCCTGGCGCTGTTAAAATGTTTCGGGTCCTGGGCACGGCCCGGTGGGGCAAGGAGAGGAACTGGCAGGGACGGTGTGGGCAACGGCAGGTGGCAGAGACTCTCACCCCGCCTGGGGTCCCTGCTCTCCTTGGGGCAGCCCCTGACTGTACGCAGTGCTCACGCCCTAACCCCAGGGACACGCGGGAAACCTGGCTGGGGCTCAGGGGCCTGGGGCCCTCCTTCTGCCCAGGCCGGCGGGGCACATCCTGCTGTCCTCTCCTGATCCCTCCGTAAGGCGGGGTTCCGGCGAGGGCTCAGCGAGATATGGCGTGCGAAGCCCTCAGCTCGCTCACGGCTGTGTCTGCAAAGCGCTTTGCATCTTCCTTGGCGTGATTCTGCGTGTACCCCGTGGGGAGGGGCCCCTCTGCTTTTGATGCAGCGCGAAAGGGTCAGAGGTCCAGCCGTGGTCTGCAGGGCAGGTTCCCAGGAGGAGTGAGACTCCAAGCGCCCACCTAGCCCTGAGCTCCCGGCAGTGAGGGCAAAGCGGGCAAGGTTCTGGCTACGTGGCCCTCCCCCCGTCTGTGCGCCTGAAGCAGGGGTCTCACGGGAGGTGTGCACGAGAGCCTGCCCCAGAGGACACAATCCCAGAACCGCATGAGCAGAAGGGCTGACACTGGTGGGCCCTGGGGCTCAGCTTCTCGACAGGGATGGCCCCCACCTGCCAGGGCCCGCCTACTCCACCTGCCGCCTGCGGGAGGGGCTGGGTGAGGACGCAGCTGTGGCCGCCAATCTGCATTCGCTCCCTGTCCACGGTGCTACCCCCGCCCCCACCCCCGGCCGACACAGATTTCCAGTCTGGACGCTATGACACCCCACTTGGTTTTCCGGTCACATCCCGGGAGTCCTAAATACATCTAGATAAGGACGAAATAATTCCTGGGCCCCAACCCCCAGAGGTAAGCTGTGCCCGCGGTCTGCTTCCGGGGGGAGAGGAGGGCCTCCCCCCTCTCCCGCGAGGGGCCCGGGGCCTCGGTGGGCCGCGGGGTTTCTGAAGGGCCTTTGAGTCCGCTCCGTCCGGCAGCAGTGCCTCTGTTCTCAGGACCTGGCGGAGGGGGATTTGCCAAAAGCCAGGGAGGTTGGGAGCCAGCGGGGGCTGGGTGGCCTTGGAAGGAGCTGAGCATGTTCGGGGCATCCCAGGCCCGAGCCACCCACCCTGCACGGACCCCCCACTCGGCACAAGTCAGCCTGGCGGGGCCTCCGGCCTGTAGCCCTTGGGGGAGCCACACCTGGCACCTCGTCTTCCAGGACTGGGGTCTGAAAGGGCCATACCACCAGCTGTGTGCCCAGTGCTAGAGACTCGGATGCTGGGTCCGTGGCGTGGGGGACCGCTACTGTTTTGAACACGTGGTCTTACGCTACAGTTCAGGACTTCTCCCCACGTGGCTCAAAGGACCACAGGAGCTAGCCCGTGTCTCCGAGGTCCTCAGGGGCCTCTCGCTCTGGGCCTGGACAACCTCCAGCATCTGTCCCAGGACTGCGTGGAAGGTGGCAGAAACCCCACCATGGTCCACCGGCTGTCCCTGGCACCATGCGGGTGGGTGGGACTCCGCGAGAAGCAACCGGGGCGGTGGACTTGGGCGAGTAGCGGAGGGCAGAGGAGGAGGAGGGAGGATCTTATGGACAGGGACGGGGTCCCCCGTGCTCGAATGATTATAGGAGGTGTGGAGGGGGGACCGCTGCAGCTGGAAGTGGGGTGTGGGGGTGCCTGCCAGTCCCCCCGGTGGTGGTGGGCTCAGCCCCACATCCAGCCCAGCAGATCTGCCTGGTGCGGGGGACAGCAACGGCAAGTCCAGCCTTCAGGGCCCCTGTCTGGAGGGGCAGGAACTCAAGGCCTGGCAGGACCTGGGGATGTGGGACGGGCGGGAGACACTGCCGGGCCCTGGTCAGGTGTCTGACCGATGGCTGACCAGAGAAACGGGGGTCCTGAGGCCGCCACGTCATTCGGGTCCTGTCCGCCCAATGGGACAGCCGCTCTGGGTCCCGGCAGGTCCTTGGCAGGGTGGATCTCCAGGCAGGTAGGCAGAGACGTGGGTGCCCCCACCAGCCCCCCGCCCCTGGGAGTCTGCTCCTCCCGCCCCCTTCCTTGAGCCTTCGCTTGGTGGTTTTATCACATTAAGATGTTTGGCCTGATGGGGCTTACCCAGCTCCTCGGAGGGACGAAGAAAGGGCCATTGTTCCCCGTGGCGGCCGCGGTGCGCGCTGACCTATTTCTGGGAGGCAGCGGCGGACCACGGAGGTGGCAGGGGTGGCCTGTGCAGGTTGCGCCGGCAGAAGGAGCCACCTGCCTACGGTGTGTGTAGGGGAACGTGCAGTCTGATCTGGGGAGGGGCAGGGAGGGCCAGGATGCCGGCACCACCCCTCGCCCCTAGAGACACTCAGGAGTCGGTTGGGTGGCTGCAGGCCAGAGCTGCCCTGCTCAGCCTCAGTTTCTCCATCTGCCAGGTGCGGCCACTGGGCTAGGGGGCAGCAGAGGGCTGGCAGGGAGGATGCACCCTGCACATCTGCACTGGGCCAGAGTAAACTGTCTGCTCAGCGCCCCTGTCCCCACCGTGGCGGGGCCCTCCCCAGCTCACTGGCCTCCCCGGAGTAACACCAGCCCCAGGAAGCTCTCCCGGGCCACCTCCCTTGGCCCCTCTAGTCTGGACCCTGCCCCACACAATGGCACCGGGGGATGGCTGGGAAGGGATCCTTTCACCTGATGCAGGTGTGCGCGACCCTGTCTGCACATCAGACGCCGTGGGACGTGCTTATGGCTCTCACTGTTGTCACCCACGCTGGAGACCCCCTAGGCCACCCAGTCTTTCCTCTGGAGACCTGAGCCATGTGGGACCCTGACACCCTGGGGGTGGGCGGCCAGAGCCTGTCGAGGCCTGGGTGAAGGCTGTCCCTCCAAGCACCTGAGCGTGCTCACCCCCTCCCAGCAAGCATGTGGCAGGTACCTCTCTGGGAGAACAGCTGTGCCCACTGAAGTCCTGGCAGAACCCCAAGGAGGTGAGTGGGGACATCCAGGATGTGCCTGGAATTGCTACTTGGCGGGTGCGCACCTCCAGCCTAACCCACTTCCTTGAGAGAGAGGGGGGTGCGGATATGTGGAGCCCCCTCCAGCTCCCTCCGCCCAGCCTGGCCCAGCCTAGCGAGCCTCCCCGGCCCCGTCTCCAGGCTGAGTCTCGTCATGGTCACCGATAGCTCTACATCGCCACATCCAACAATCACGCCCTGGGCCACGTCTTACTTGTCCCATCAGCAGCAAGTGGCTGGTGGATCACTCCCCTCCCGGACTCCCTCCGACCTCACCGGCTGCTGCTTGGAAACCTTTGTGGGTCTCTTATCTCGCCCAACTTTTAGACGCTGGGCGCCCTGGGCTCTATCCTCGGGCATCTTCTCTTGTCTGTCTATACTTGGTCCCCTGGAGACCTCACCCAGCACCCTGGCTTCTGCCGGCAACGCCCACATTTATATCCCCAGCACGGACCTCTCTGCTCAACGAAACCTGTATGTCCAACTGCTCACCAAACGGGCGTCTCACACTGAACATGCAAAGCGGAATTCCTGACTGTCACCCTCCTGCCCTTGAACCTTCCCTCCTTCTCAGTCTTCCCTGACAGAGAAACGGCAAACCATCCTCCCCACTGCTCAGGCCATCATCTTGTGTCCCCTTGACACGCCCCACATCCAGCTCATCACAAATCCTCCGGCTCTACCTTCCAGATACATCCAGAATGTCGCCTCCTCTCCCACCTCCGCGGCTGCCTCCCTGCCCTGAGCCCCCACGGTCTCTCGCCCAGGGGACCCGTGCAGCCTCCTGACCCGCCTTCCTGCTTCCTGCTCCTCTTCTCCATAGCAAGCCCGCTAAGTCCCTTCCCGTCCCTCCTCTGCTCAAAACCCTCGCTGGGCTCTCACCTCACACAGAGGAAAGGGCACGGTCCTTGCCGTAGCTTGCAAAGCCCCCCACAAGCTCACCCCACCCCACTCCCTGACTCCCCTCTGACCTAAAACCCCCTCCCCTCCTTCCGCAGCGTTCATGGCAGCCCCGTGGGCTGAGCATTGGCTCGTTAGCCTGGTTGCCGTTTGACCCCATGCTGGATGTCAGCTCCAGGAGAGGGATTTTGGCCGACTTGTCTCTGTTGTATCTCCAGCACATGCCTGGCACTGTTCGGTGCATAACTGTTGAATAGATGAACGAGCGCGGCCAGGGCTGGCACAACCCCATCCTGTCACTGGGGCTGCCCCGGCCCCCAGTGGAGTCCTGGAGCACACCAAGGACCTCTGACCCTCGGCAAGATGCAGCTTTGGGTGCTGTTTTCTCATCTGTAAATGGCGCCGTGGTGAGGCACAGACAGGTCCTACATAGCTTTATGTCCCCTCGGGATCCTGGTGAGGAGGGGTCCATCCTCTCTGAGAAGTCACCCACCTCCAGCCCTGGAGGTCAGAGAGGGTCCTGGCTGAGGCCGCATGAGCAGGGATTGGCTCCTGAGATGAGGGCTATAAAGTAGAGCCCTGAGCCCCTGAACACACACCTGACGCACAGACACCTGTGGGAGCTGGGGACACTTGCCGCAAAGGGGGAGAGTAGAGGAAGAGCCTGGCCGGCACCCAGGGATGACTCCACTCCGGTGGAACTGGGCACCTCCCTCCCTTTTTCAGGTGGGGGGCATTCCCTGTCCATCTGTTTGTTTGTCCATCCATAATGGAGCGGGGGCTCAGTAAATCCCTGGGTGCAGAAGTTCCCAGCTCAATCCCCAGCCCTCTCCCGTCGAGAGCGCTGAATCTGGCCCCGATGTGCCCAGCATCGGAGCAGTCTGCAAGGCACTGGACCAGGAGGTGAGTTTAAATCTGGTGCCAAATCCTGAGTCTGTCACTTATAGCGGCGCCAACCTCAGTTTCCACGTCTGCAAAACGAGTGTAAAAATTCCTGTCTTGCAAGGTAGGCACGAGAATCGCATGAGACAAAGGAACATGTGTTCATAACATAGGAAGTGGTTTTATGAACAGGTATTCGACGTGAGGATGTTCTGCACAGCCCCTGCTCCAGCCGGCTCTACGCCCTCCAGCCTGGCCAACTCCCCTCCTGCTGGTGGACACCGTCTCACACCTGCCCTAGCCAGCCCCTTCCTCAGTCCCCATCCCTGAAAGCCTCATTCCTCAGTCTGGGCTGGGGCGGGGGTAGAAGGGGGAGAGAATGATCGATCTTCTGGGAAGGTCTATTTGGAGGTTGGGAGGCCACAGGTTCAGTAACTGGAGACAAAGAGAGGTGATAGGGCAGGATGTAAAGTTCTCAAGATTTTTACAGTATGATATTTTGCAGGCAGTTTTGACTTCGACCAGGCTCCCCAGGGGAGCGGTGTGGAGGAAATGCCGCCCCCCAAATCCCGAGGAAAAGCTCTAGCCAGCACCCTGGCCAAATCCTGGGAGCCCACGCCCAGATCAGGACCAGCTGTGTTCAGGGCAACTCTTGATGTGAG
This sequence comes from Avahi laniger, assembly GCA_963575035.1. Classification (NCBI taxonomy): domain Eukaryota; kingdom Metazoa; phylum Chordata; class Mammalia; order Primates; family Indriidae; genus Avahi; species Avahi laniger. The sequence goes on from CAUYSK010028117.1 coordinate 20,879, forward strand.
GGGCTCTTAACACGGGGGTGGAACAGGAGGAGGGGGGACCCTGGGTCTGCCCTGCTGAGCCTCCAAACTTTCTCCACCTCCAAGGGTCTAGGGGTCGCAGGGCGGTGGATGCACAAGCAGCTCCCACTGGCAGGGGAAGGGGAGGCTGGCAGGGGGTAGGGCAAGAACAGTGAAGGTCCCAGTTACCCCCAGTGGGTGTCTCCCGGGTCCCAGGGGACCACAGAACAGGTGCCTCCCAGGAGAGGCTCAGAGGCACCCAGTATGGAGAAAGGCACAGGTCTGGATTAGCCCAATTCCTGAGCAGTCAGCATTCATGACTTGGGACAGGGGAAGGAACAATACCACCACCATTCTCTGCCTATGCAAAAGCCCCTCTGTGGGGGCAGCACACACAGCCTATGGTAGGGCAGGGAAGCCGGACGACGCGAGTGCCTGCCGGGTCCCAGCCCACGGAGCAGCTGGCCTTGCTGCCGGCTTGGTCTGCTCACCACGGCCTCCCCAGTCACTGGCTGTTCCGCCTCCTCCCCCTGGGTCCTGCTGCCAAACTCTGGTAATTACACGCTCTGAACACATTTGGCCTTTGCACGGGCTCTACCTGTCTGGTCTACCCACAGCCCCTCCTGCTGTCCAGGAATAAATCGCTGGCACTGCATGGCACCTGGACCTCGCACACAGCGGGCTCAGACCAACCCACTGCCCAGAACCTGGGGCTTCAGCCCACTCAGGCTGGCTGGTCCCTGCACTTTTGAGTCTCGGGCCCTCTAGGCAGAGCCGTGTCACTATCTCCATTCCACAGTTGAGGAAACTGAGGGTAACTGCCTTGCCAAAGCTCCCCAGCAAAGCCAAGTCAGGAGGAAGAGCCCAGTGGCGGACAGGACTCGAAACTGTCCCAGGTTTAGAAACTTCCCAGGCGTCTGGGCAGCAGGGAACAAGCAGTTCTGTGCCTGCTGTGCCAGCCCGTGCCCTGCGTGCGACGCACTCCGAGTCTAGGCACAGCAGCTGCTCCGGGCGTCTGCTCGCCCGCGGTGCCACTGTCGCGGACCCGCAGGAGCGCCGGAGAAGGGGTGCACCCAGCTCCAAGCAGCCGTGCGCCCCGCAGCCCAGGAGCCCGCCCGGGCCTGCTCACCGATGATGATGGTGCAGGCGCTCACCAGTCCGATCTCCTTCTTGAGCGCCACCCGCTCCGAGGCGCCGGGGCCCGGGCCCGGGCCGGGGGAGGGCGAGGGCGCAGGGCCGGGGTTCCCGCGCCCGCTCTGCTGCTGCGTGTGGCCGGCCATGTCGCTGTCCCGCCGCGTCCCGGCCGCCTGCGCTGCCCCGTCTGTCCGGCCGGCCGCCAGTCCGCGCGTCCGCTCGTCTGTCCCCCGCAGCCGGGACAGCGTCCACCAGGCGGGCGCATGCGCTGGCGCCGGGCCCGGGACCCGAACCCCCGGGCGGCGGGGCCCGAGGAGGGGCGGAAAGAGCGCCGGCCAGCAGCCCCCTCCCCCACTCCCCTAAAGAGAGCTGCCCCTCCCCCGCCAACCCCGGCCCGGGAGGGAGGGAGAGGACTTGGGGCAGACCCAGGAAGAACTTCCCAGCTGAGCGAAGGAAGGGTCCCGGCTCTGCCTGAGTTGCATCCGTCCTTGGGGTGGGTGGGGGCAGGGCAGAACGCAAAGGCAAGGCTGTCCCTGCCCTCAGGGAGGCCCAGGAAGCCGGTAGTAGTAACAGCTGTTTGGGAACCCACTTGTGCTCCCTTCGACACTCCTTAAATCCTCGCGCCCGGATGAGTGCGTGCGTGTGGGGCGGGGCGGGCGCGTAGGTCGGGGCCATTCTGCAGGGGGAAGTTGAGGCCCAGAGGTAAGCAACGGTCACAGAGCGAGTGTGGGGTTGAAGCCTAGGGCGGGAGGTGAGGGACAACCCTGGGAGGGGTGGGGGCTCCGTCCCGTGGCTCCTCTGCGGGGTCAGGAGACCCTGCGCGCCCACGTTCCAAGGCCCGAGGAGCCAGGGTCGGGGCGAAGACCCGGAGTCCCCAACCCTCATCCACAGGGCGCCCGAGGCCCGTGGGAGTCGTGGCCCGCCCGCCCCACCGGGCTCTGGGCTGCGTCTGGCCTTGGTCCCGACCGACCGCAGACTCCTGGTCACAGGTCAGAGTCCGGGCTGGGCGCACTAGAACTGGGGTCTGTGGCGCGGCCCCGCGCGCTCCGGCCCAGCTCAGAGGGGCCGGGCCGCCCGCAGCGCTCGGAGACACTGAGAAGGGGGCTGTCAGTGCCGAGGGGCCGGGCGTGCAGGGTCCCAGGGAGGCTGCCGCCCCCCGGAAGCCGTCCGGATTGCGCAGCTCCGGCCGGCGGAGCAGATACAGCGGGGCGGCGGGCGGGGCGCGCCTGGCACGGTGCGGCCGGCGGCGGAACAGCCTTTGTGTTTTGCTGGCGGCCGCCGAGACGCGCCGTCCCCTGCATGAGGATGAGGCCGCGGCGGGCGTCCAGTTCTTCCCCCGGCCTCGGCCTCTGGGTTTGCGGGGGCCGGGCCCGGGGTCCGACGGCCGCAGAGTGGACCCGGCGTGGAGCGGGGGCCGGGGCGGGGCCGGCGCTTTGCTGGCAGGAGGGAACTTCGAAGTTGGGGGCGGGGACCTCCGGGTAGGCGCAGGAGACGCAGGACCCAGGGTGGACGAGCTGGGGGCACGCGGAGGGGGAGGCCCCCCGGCGAAACTTCGTCCCTCGCGCTCCAGTCGTCGGAGCCCCGCATTCTTGGCGTGCTCACCCTCCGGGCCCCAGAGACGCGTTGGGCCACTGGCGTTCTTAAAGGAGCCTCGCGCAGGCTGGGGTGGCGGTGGGGGCGGCCACCCTGGCAGGGGATACTCCTGATTGTCGCAGGTGGTAGGGGGCTGGAGCCTCGACCTTCTGGTTGGACTCTCCCCGCTCGGTTGCCCTTGCAACGCTAGCTCTGCTCGGGGAAGGTCTAGCCAGGGCTAGTGCACTCACTCAGCGACCAGTCGCCAAGGGGCAGGGACTGGCACGAGACCCTGGGGATTCAAGGGGGAGCCTCTCTGGGACCTCGAATGTGGAATATGTGTTTGAGGGGGAAGGGCTGAGTCTAGGCCCTTGCACAGGATGGGGCTGTATGTTGTTGTCCAAGCCCATGGCTCAAAAGGTCATTTTAAGGGAACTGAACTGGAACCTACAAACTCTGGTTGGAACAAAAGGTTAGTAAGGTTGGTTTACCATCCCAAAATCAGTCAGTGTGATTCCCCACATTAACAGAGAGAGGAAAAAAAAAAAAAGAAAGAAAGCCACAGAACCTTCTCGATAGATACACAAAATATCTATCATGGATGCATCCATGATTTAAACAAACAAACAAAAAACCATTAGCAAATTAGGAACAGAAAAGAACTTCCTTAATCTGATACAAAGTATCTGCCTAAAGACAAATCTCCGGAACAAAAAATAAACAAAAACCCTACAGCTAACATCACACTTAATGGTGAAATTTTGAACGCTTTTCCGCTAAGATTGGGAGTGAGGAAGGATGTTGGATCTCATCAGTTCTATGTGATACTGTACTGGAGGCCCCAGCCAGTGCGATAAGGCAAGAAAAAGAAGTCAAAAGTGGTGAAGATAGGAAAGGAAGACAAAAAGCTGCCATTCGCATATGACACGATTGTGTTTATAGAACATTTTTTTAAATTATAGGTAAATTTAAAGAACATAAGTGCATTTAGCGAAGTCACTGGATACAAATTCAATATACAAAAGCTAATTGTATTTCTATATTACCAGCAACAATTAGAAATTGAAATTTGTAATAGCATGAAAATCAAATACTTAAGGCTAAATCTAGTGAATGATGGGTACAATTTCTACACAGGAAACTATAAAACATTACTGAGATAAATTGTTAAAGATATAAATTAATGGAGGGATATACCATGTTCATGGATTGGAATTTAAGATGTTGGTTTTTTTCCACATTGGTCTATAGAATTGGTCAATAGATCCAATGCAATCTGAATTAAAGTGACAAAGGATTTTGTTGTTGATTACTTGGCTTTTTTGGGGGGTGTGTGAAACTCGAGAAGCTGATTCTACATGAAGGACAGCAAAGTACACTTCACACTACAGTGAGGAAGACAGTGTGGCATATTGGTGCAAGGATAAACAAATCTACTAGTGGAACAAAACAGAAGATGCAGAAACAGATTCATCTTGGTTGATTATGACAAAATTGACTTTGCAGAGCAGTGGAGAAAGAACAGACTTTTTTTTTTTTTTTTGAGACAGAGTCTCACTCTTTTTGCCTGGGCTAGAGTGAGTGCCGTGGCATCATCATAGCTCACAGCAACCTCAGACTCCTGGGCTCAAGCAATCCTCCTGCCTCAGCCTCCCGAGTAGCTGGGACTACAGGCATGCGCCACCATGCCTGGCTAATTTTTTTTCTGTGTGTGTATTTTAATTGTTCAGCTAATTTCTTTTCTATTTTTAGTACAGACGGGGTCTTGCTCTTGCTCAGGCTGGTCTCAAACTCCTGACCTCAAGCGATCCTCCCGCTTCAGCCTCCCAGAGTGCTAGGATTACAGGCACGAGCCACCACACCCCAGCCCAGACTTCTCAATAAATGGTGGTGGATCAATTGAGTATCTATATTGGAAAAAAAAAATCTTTTCACGTCAACCTTACACCATACCCTAAGATCAATCCCAGGTGATGAGCATGTGAAATGTACATGCAAAAGATGAAATAAAAAGGCTGCTAGAAGGAGACTTAGGGGAGAGAGAGAAAGACTCATTTTCTTAAACGGGACAGAAAAACACCAGCAGTAAAAAAGTGTCAGGTTGGACTACTTTAAAATTAGAAACTTCCATTAATAAAAAACAACATAATTAAGAGAGGGAAGAGTAAGCCACACGTGGCAGAAGTTATTTCACCACATGTATCTGATAAAGGACTTGCATCTAAAAATATATGACTGGTATGTATCAAATCAGTAGGAAAAAGACTTTAAAATAGGCAGGCACTTCCCCAAAGAGGATGTTCAATGGCTGACAAGCTTCTGAACAGGTGTGCTCAACCTCATTAGTCATCAGGGAAATGCAAACTAAAACCGGAATGAGATAGCACCGCACAGCCACCAGAGGGGTAAAAATGAAACACCCAGTATTGGCAAGGATGTGGAGTTGGTACCATGAGTTTGGAAGACCATTTGGCGATGTCTCTAAGTCTCTGCAACCTAGCATCTCCACTCTCATTAGATACCTCCTGGGTACCACCTCAAAGCCTCCAGCCTCACGTTGGTGTGAAGACCTTGGCCACTTTTTCTCCCACTTCAAATGCAACCTGCTAGCACCTCCCCTCATCCCTTGGGGCATTTCTGCTGCTCCCTCAAGGCAGAAGATGATGAGGAACCAACCTGGCACTGATGCACTTGTAGTGAAAAATGCAAGGGAGTCGACACACTTGGGCCTGTTCTTTGACAACGGCAGCTGGGAGCAGGTGGATGAACTCTTCCCCCATCTTCATCCCAGACGGACTGTTAGGAATCACATTCATTAGGAAAGCCTCTTGGGAGATGTCACCACAAGATCCAGCAATCAGACGCCTTTGGCACCAAGTGGTGGCCAGCTCAGAAACTCATATTGGGTCTTCTGTCTTCCCTCTCCGCCTTATTCTTGACTCCCTGGGATTGCACCCCCTAATTAAGAAATGCCTTAGGCTCTGCTTTCTGGAGAGCCCAGGCTAAGATATATACCCAACAGGAGTCAATATATAAATGCACTAAAAGACATCTACAATATTGTTCATAGCAGCGCTCCTCATAGTAGCCCCAAACTAGTAGAAACCCAGATATAAACATTAATAGTAGGATGGATTGATACACTGGAGTACATGCAAATTCTGGAGTTCTGTTCTTCTGCAAAGGAAATGAACAAATTACTACCCTGCCACAACACGGGTGAATCTCGTAAACAGAATATTGAGCAACGGAAGCTGGATGCAAGATTACATTCTGGGATGATTCCGTTTACATAAAGTTCTAGTGCAGGCAAAACGAATGCATGGTGTTGGAAGTCAAGATAAAGGTTACCCTTGGGGGGAGGGACTGGGGAGGGTCACTCGGAGGAGCTCTGGGGTGCCGGCCATGTTCTATTTCTAGATCTGAGTGCTGGTTCTCTGAGTATGTTTATGAAAATTCATCAACGTGAACACTTATGATTTGTGCATTTGTGTGTGTATGTGAAGAGCAGAGAGACCTTGAGGCTTCTCCAGTCACTACATCATATTAAAATGCCATATTTTGGGGTAAAATATTTCTAATTCCTTCCCCTTCTCCAGCAAGCCGTCCTGGTCCCCGAGCGGATGACCCGCCGGTCCTGTGCGCACGTTGCCACCTCCCGTTGCTCAAAGGCGGAGGTCGGGTCTCGCTCCAGCATGTGGTCGGTCCTCAGTGAGGATTCCGGGGCTCTGACCCAGGAACCGAGAGATGCAGGTTCTGGTCCCAGCTCTGTCGCTGGCTCACAAACTGGACGAGTCGCTAATCATCCGGCGTCTCAGTTCTTCTCTGCGAGATGGAGGGAGCAGGGCCAGGACGTGGTCCCTCGGTGCCCACAGCAGTTGTAGGGGCCATTTGCCTGGACTCACTCTTCTTGCTCCCCAGGCCCTGGGGCTGGCCTATAAGAGGGCGACGGAGGGGAGGGGCGAGCTGTTAGCGAGGCGGCTTCCCGTGTCTCTCTGTGTCATCCCATGCCCTGCTGCGGACACAGCCCTGTGCAACCTGTTAGCGATGTTTGGGGTTGTGGGTAACAGCGACCACTAGGAACGTGAGAACTTGAGACTTTGGCCTCTGATGTGGAACTAGGGTCTCCTGTCCCTCCCTCCAGGTGATCCCAGCCCTCAATCCTTCAGGGCCACCTTCTAGACCAGGGCACCCTCCCCCTGCGACCTTTAGTTAAATCCCTCCAATCAAGGACACCTGCCATTCCAAAAGGTGCCACCAGAGGGCAGCCTCCCCATCAGCCTTTGAGCCCAGGTGCCGGGGCTGGACCCCAGAGGCCAGCATCTGTGGGATGCCAGAGTCCCCACCTCTGCTGGCTCCTGTCCTGGAGGCCTGGGGAGAGCAGGGTAGCTGGGAGCCAGGGAGGTCTGAGCGGGGAGGCTCGCCTCCTGGCCCGAGAGCTGGAGGGGAGGCCCCGGGGCCCGTGGGTGCTGGCCTGGGTCAGGAAACTCATAGCGAAACCAGAGCGATCTCGCAGTGAAATTCATTCTGTGCAGCACACCTGCCTCTGGGCAGGGCTGGGAGGGACGAGGAGGCCACAGAGCCCCACGCGGTGGCGGTGGTGGCGGGAGGGCCCAGCGCCTTATCTGATGGGCCCCGGTCTTTCTCACGGCCGCCCTGACAGGCCGACCACGCCGGTGGGCAGGGGCTGCGCGGCCGTGGGCTTGGCTTCTCCGTCTGCCCAGCGGGCCAGGCGGCCGCGAGCCTGGGAAAGGCGCGGGCGGCTGGAGGGGAGCGGGGTGTGGGGCGGGGCGCCGGGCAGCCCCTCTGAGGCCTGAAGGCACATCAAAACCTGGTGCAAAAAATCCGGGCAATCTGGGTGTTTGCTCCCAACAAGCAAATGCTCCTAACGTAAAAACAAGACCTCGCGCATCACAGGGTGTCGTTGGGATTCAAGAACACGTGTGTTGGGGGGATGCTGGGGGCGGAGGCCTCGGCCAGACAAGGGCTCGAGCTTGTCCCATGGGTGTGGCCTGTTCTCAGTGCTGCTGCTGCCTTGGGGACGGTGCGTGGGGACAGTGTGTGGAAGGAAGGCCAGTGGGAGACCACAGAGAAAGCCTGACCCCGGGGTCCTGGACAAGATGGCTTTCTGGGGTGTCCCCACCACCCACCCACACTTAGAGCCCCATTTAGTGGGGAGGCCTGCGGGTTTGACTTACCTGGGATGAGGGGGCAGGTGAGCCACTCTGGAGAAACAGGGGCCCACAGGGTACTTCTTGGGGAGCCCTGTCCACAGCTGCCCTTGATATTGGGTGGAGGCCCACAGGTCAGGAGGTGTCTGGGCACTGCCGTGCTCCCTACATTATTCATAGATAATTTAACCTATAGCTGTATTTTAAATATCACAATTTTAAAAAATCAATCTAGGCCGAGCGCGGTGGCTCATGCCTGTAATCCTAGCTCTCTGGGAGGCCGAGGCGGGCGGATTGTTTGAGCTCAGGAGTTCGAAACCAGCCTGAGCAAGAGCGAGACCCCATCTCTACTAAAAATAGAAAGAAATTAATTGGACAACTAA
>CAUYSK010028118.1:0-15168 GCA_963575035.1 Avahi laniger
TTATAGATGAAATACTCAGGCTAACCTAGTGGACATGATCTTGGAACTTCCATGATTACCCACTTAAAGATCAAAGTATTATATGCTGTGTGCTTAGCTGTTCGTGCTATGGAGGCAAAAATGCTTTCTACGTTGGCATTCATTCTTACTTTACTGGGCGCCGATGAATGTATGCTGTGTGCTGGAAATTGACTAAAAGCTATCCTGTTCTTAATAGCATGTTAAATGTGTTTGTGCACGTTTGCTGAAAATCTTTTCTGTATAAACCAGTTTGTTAGTTTTCTATTGGGTAGGTAGGGACTCCTAATTTCTTCTTCCTGTCGAAATCTCTCCTACGAGATGGTGTTCCACGCGTCTAGCTCAGCATGAGTAGGAGGTAGTAAACAGCTTTGCTGCTCATCTGCCTGCTTTGGTTTAATACAATGTTTGGTAGAATATTACGTATCAGAAAACACGTATATCACATCTCTAGAAAGAAGAAAAAACATAGTAGTTCAATTCCAATGTGTACCCTTGATTTTTTTTTTAAAGTAAAAATCTGTACTGACTTTCCACTGGATATTCTGGTTTTAAAGAATGAACTATGAACTATGTGTTTTTCTGTACTGATGTATTGCTTATTAAATACTTTTGTACCATGAGTCAAATTTGAGGTGTTTGGCAAGAACCATCATTCTAGGTGAGTCATTCCCTTTCTGCAATATAGCCACCGCCATCAGGGTATTATTGCTTTGCCCCTTCGACCTTTTTTTTTTTAAAGGCTGGTCAGGTGAAGCAGTGGGAGTGAAGGAACAAATCTGCAGCTGGCTGCTGTAAACACCACTGCACGCAGACTGGCCTGCTTTGGTCCTTGAAAACCATTCTCAGAGCCAGCTTTTTAAAACGCCACGTCTCCCGGGCTTGCTTTCTCTTCCTGCTCTTCTCACAGATGGGACTGTCCACCACAGGCCAGGCGTGTTGGGGGCACTTGGTAAGACCTGTGGAGCAGCCTGCCTGGTTGAGAAAGGGCAAGTGGACGAGTCCAGAGGTTAAGTGATGAAAACATAGCAAGAAGAAAGGCAAATTTCTACTCAAAAAAAAAAAAAAAAAAGCAAGCTTAATATTGTGAGTAGGCTTTCTGATTTCTTTTAAAATAATCTAGCAATCTGTGTCTCTGACCACAAAGACGCTTGGACTGAGACGTCATGTGCCACCTTCGGTGGGCTCCTGCCTGGCCTGGGCTGAGAAAGACCAACCTTCTGCCCCAGCCCCGCACTCCTATTGCTTCGGACCCCTCCCCCGCGGGAAGCAGTAGTCCCCCAAACTGCAGTCTAAGGCCTGGCGGGGCATGTTAATGTCCCCCCTGAAGTCAGCTGTGTTTTAGGGCCTCGGCTCACCTGTGGGGTGAGCTCTCTAACCTGCTAGGATTTTTTTCTTTTATGCCCTAACATAGGTTGCTCTTCTTAAAACCAAACTCTTCTGTATCTTAATCCTGGAATGACTGTAACTTACTATTCAAACTCTGAGACACTTGAGAGTAAAAGGGGACGCTGTTACACCCGAGGCTGCTGTCCCTCCTTGCTTAGTAAAAGCAGCCGTCTGCCACTGTACCTCGTTGCATTTTAATTGTTCCCGCTTTTTTAAAAAGGACAGAGGGTGCCTAGAAACGCCTTTGGCTTAGTGTTCCGAGAACGTGGGTCCGTGGTGGCGGAAGAACGAGCCCAGCCCGCTCAGATGCTTTCCTGTCTGCTGGCACTGCCAGCTCTGGGCATCTAGCGTGGCCAGCCACCTTGATTATGTGACCTCTGAGCTTCACAAACTTGGGACATGATTGAAATCTTGTGCCCAAAGCAGGGGTGGCTAAGTTAGTTATTGTTAGACCGGAACACTTGAGAATAGAAGGCAGTGCCACTGCGTTTACGCCAGGACAAACGGCACAGAGCAGGACCGTTCCGGACACAGCAGGCAGGAAGTGCGGGTGGCCCGTGATCAGCCTGGGGTAATGAGCGACTCCGGAACCTGAACTGCGCCGTAGACGACATTCGGACCCTTTATTCACTCCACCTGCAGCTCCCTGAAGTTTACGATCTCCTACGACTGTGATTCCCCAACAACTTTCCCAAATGAGTTCTTCCATCTTTATTTTTGTAAAAAAAGAAGAAAAGAAAAAGAAACAACACAGTCACTGCCGACACATGACAACTTACCCGGCAAGGTCTTGATTCCCTCCCTCCTTTGTCCCATGAGCCTGATCAACAGTGGCAGGCAGCAGGCGGCGTGGATGTTAGCTTTTCCCCAAGGGAGTATTATAAAGACGGGCTTAGGAAAGGCAGGAAACCTGGATGGGTCTTTCATCACTGAGAAGTCACTTACACCTGATTTGCTTTAAGTAGCCGCTGTGTCTGCCATGCAGGGCAGGAAGACCGTGCTGTCTAAAATCGTAACCCTCTTCCTATAAGTGACATATGGCTCGGGCAGGGTCGGGTTGGAGTTGCGTTTTAAGGAACTGGAATGGTTTCGTAGCTTGCAGAGCTCTTCTGGAACAAAGGCTAAGATGGTACATGTTGCTTGTTAGGCTTAGGCTACGGCAGGTCAGGCTGCACGGCTGCAGTCTTCGTTAGTGCATTTAGTGCTGCTGAGAAGGGTGGGCCCCAGCCTCGGGCGCTGAAGTCCTCTAAAGACAAGGCAGAGACAGTGGCCCCCGTATCCCCCGTCACCTTCCGCGGAATAAGGGGGATGGGGACGAGGTCTCGGGCGTTGGCCTCTTGCCAGCCCACACATGTGCCAACTTGGGCCTGTTTCCTTAGGAGCGCTGTGAGAGCTTGAGTCTGATGAGCAGAGGGGAGAAAGTATGGTCCCTGCCGGGCTCACTCCACACAGGGCTCCCCAGCCTTGGGCTGGCAGGGTGACCCTACACTGTGACCCAGCGACAGCTTCAGCCCCAGGGTGGGCCAGGGCACAGGCGGTTTAGGCATAGCCGCCAGCCATCTGACTGGTGGCCGCGTTGCTGCCTGCTCCGCGCCAGGCCTGGAAACTGAAGAAGGTGCTCACGCCGTAGGCAATCATCACTAGACACGCGAAGAACTGAAAGAGGAGAGAAGGGCACGGCTGTCAGTCTGAGCATTGGGTACTGGGAGCAAGAGGGTGACAGTGACGGAAGCACCGGGCCCAGCCTGTGAAACCCTGAGTCACGGCCCCTCAGTGAACCAGACGTTAACTCCTCACTCTTAGCCACATGCGCTGGACAGCTGCCTGTCGCGGGGCTAATGAGCACCAGCTTCTGGAGATGCCAACGTGACTTTCTAACACGGGAAACAAAAAACCACACAGGCACGTTGTGTCAGACCGTGAGAAGGGCAACAGTAAGAGCGACTGAGGGGACACCTCGCAGGGATTCAGTTTTAAAAAGAATCTTCTGGAACCAGTTCATGCCTGTATACTCGTACCTACAACCATATTCAGAAGCTCCATGCCCGTTCCTGTGCCTGAATTTACTAATTTCAAAACCACCTTCACCAGGAAGAGTAAGGAAACCCAGCTGCTCGTCTAGACCCTGGCCTACCCTGGACTTAGCCACGACGAGCCTATTACTCAGCCTCTCTGCGCCAGAGTTTCCTTGTCTGTCAAGAGGGACTGGTAGTCCCTTCTTCCTCACTGGGGGGGTCACAGGGTCCTGGAGGAAACGGGTGCAAGGCCTTGTGGAGGGGCAGGCGTGGAGGGGACCGCGGCACCACTGGCCACTTGACACGCGTCCAGAGTTGGGCTTCACGGGAGAGCCTGCGAATCTCCCCAAATGGTTTAAACCAAAATGTTTTCGCATGTGCACCTGTCAAAGGGGGAGGGTCCCTAGTTTTTAATAGAGTCTCCAAAGGGGCATGTGACCCTAAATCAGCATGGCGTAACTGATTTACAACAGAGTTCAACAGCTAACCTAAAACTTCCATTGGCCACCACACACTGCTCCCCAGGCGTTTTGGTTCCTCCAGGTTTATTGTGAATTATGGAAGCCCGAAAGCAGCCTGGCTCCCCTCTGAGACCCGCTGAGAGTTCAGGTGATAACTGCTCGGGAGGTGGCAGGTGCCTGGCCTCAGACCAAGGGAGCTGAGTGAGTTGCGGGGCCGAGACCCCGGGGGGGCCCACCTCCCCTGCAGACCGCTGGGGGCCCAGGAAGCACACTCACCGAGGCGGCCACGCGCTGGTTGTAAGGTCGCGTGCCCTTCAGGGACGTCGGGTCGACTGCCGCGGAGCAGGTGATGAAGGCAGTGATGTAGAGGACGGTGGCGCCAGCATTGTAGATCATCAACTGCGGGAGGTCGGGGTGGGAAGCGGGGTGGGGGGAGAAGCCTTAAGACGGGAGGGGACTGAGCCGGAACCTCCTGGTTCCCACTGGCGCGCCCCTTTAGTAGCCAGAGGATGGGGATGCAGACACGTGGGTCTTTCCCACCGAAAAGACCTCACGAGGTAGCAGTCCCCTTACCTGAGGCTGAGAGTGGGCGGGGAGATGATGGGAAGGCCTGCAGTGCTGGGGTCAGGGCCAGGGCCAAGTCCCATGAGGCCAAACCCATTGCCCACAGCAGAAGGCCAATCCGTGACCCATCTCTCTGTACCAGCTAAAGAAACAGGGGCCGCTTCAAGTGTGGCTCGGGGCCAGCCCAGGCCCTCCCCAGTACCTCTGCGGGGCTTGGCTCTTTGCGGCTGCTCCCGGGGTGGGGGGTCTCACATCCCTCTCTGCGTCCAGGGGGAGGAATCCATGTCTCCCTTTTGGCCACATCCTAAGCTCAAGGCCCCAAGCAAATGCCAGGGTCAGGACTGCGGGAGGACCCAGACACCCCTAGCTGGACGCTGAGCCAGACTGGCAGGAAGGGGCCCTCGGCTGACCACCAGGCTCCGCTCCCATATTCCACACACTTGGGTCTTGTTAACAGTCTTCAAACTGCTTGCCCTTAAACATTCAGTTTGCCCCATATGCTTTTTAAAAATTACCAACATTTTAAAATTAGATTTCATATAAAACTTTTTCATATTAAAAAATCTAAAGATATCAAAAGATTTGGCATCAAGGGACCTGCATTCCCACTAGCAACAGATGGAGCTGAGTGGGGTGGCTCCCTACAGACAGATGCAGAGCCCCTCCCGATCCGCCTCCCTCATGTATCTCGCCTGGATCCTGTAGGGGTCTGGTCTAACCCAGCCTCTCCACGTGCAGTTAAGCCCTCCTTGCCCCATCTGTTAAAGGTCCAAGAGCACTAGAAACACTGCCTGCCACCACGGCCTGCAGAAAGCAGCCTCCTTCCTTCGACACCCATGGGTGGAGCCCCAGATCTGTGCCTAAGAGACACGGAAGCTTCCATCTCCAGAGACTTCTTTCTTAGAGGCTCCCAGGACATGGGGCAGAAGGCTGGACCTTGAGCCCAGGAGTCAAGCTGCCTTCTCCTTGCCTTAAAATCTTCCCTGCCAGGCCCAGCACGGTGGCTCATGCCTGTAATCCTAGCACTCTGGGAGGCCGAAGCCGGAAGATCAGCTGAGGTCAGGAGTTCAAGACCAGCCTGAGCAAAGGCAAGATTCCTCCCCCCCCCATCTCTACTGAAAATAGAAAAAATTAGCCAGGCGTGGTGGTGGGCACCTGCAGTCCCAGCTACTCGGGAGGCTGAGGCAGAAGGGTCGCTTGAGCCCAGGAGTCTGAGGTTGCAGTGAGCTGTGATGATACCACTGCACTCTACCCGGGGCAACAGAGCGAGACTCTGTCTAAAAAAAAAAAATCTTCCCTGCAAGCCCAGGGACCCCTGCAAACACCGCCTGGCACCTGCCAGTGACGTGGAGATCTAACAAACCCATTCTGTCTTGAGGATGACTCACGTTTCCTCAGTTTAAAAAGTCATTGAATTGCAAACAATGACGCCTAGTCCCAGCCTTGCTTGCCTTACAATCATGTGCCTCTCTCGCCTCTCTGCTCACTGAAAGCTTCAGACCCCAGCTGCAGGGGTTTTCCGGGTCAGAGGAAAAAACAAACCAGCAGCTTTCTGTGTCTGGCCGGGGTGCTTCCTATGTCCGCTCTCAGCCCCGTGTCCTGGGGCAAACCTGGGACTCAGCCTCTCCCCTGGTCACGGGGCCTTACCCTGGAGGCAGCTGGGTGCCCGAGGGCCTGGGTGACTCCTGGCAGCTCACTCCAGCCTCCAGCCACAGAGGACAAGCCCACACAAGACAGGCTCAAATTCCAACCACCCACAAAAAGGAAAAATGTTTTTGAGATTCCAAGTGGCCTCTTGTGCGTCCATTTAGAAGGCCCCTCACTTCTACCCGCTTCCCGGGACAAGGTCAAGCCTATGTCCTTCTTGGCTCATGGTGCTCAGAAAAACCGGACACCTGAACCATCAACCCTCCCCGCACCCCAGCTCTGCCGGCCAGCGATGGTCAGGGAGGACGCCAGCCACCCCACCCCCTCCTTGCCACTTCTCATTAGGGACGGCCACTCTCGGGGGTCAGCCTGAGCCACCCCCCTTGTCCCCACCCAGACTCACCACCAGCGGCCAGGGCACCTTGTACAGCTTCATGTGCAGCTGAAACAGGTAGAGGACGAAGAAGATGATTGTCACCAGCCAGAGGAAGACAGCGACGAACATCACCCAGCCGTAGGCCGGGTACAGGTGGTACGGGGTGTTGGCGATCAGGGCCCACACCAGCAGCCCCAGCACCTGGGGGCGAGACAGGGCAGAGTCTGCCAGAGCCTTGGCCTCGTTTCTCATTTAGCCAAGAAATACTGATTTGGCCCCTGCTGTATACTCCTGTGCTGGGGCCCTGGCTTGGTAACTCTTGGTAACTCCTCTTTCGTCTCAGCTGAGATGTCAGGTGCTCCAGGACACCTTCCCCACTCCTCCAGTCTGTGTTCCAGAACCCTCTTCTGTGCTCACACGGCCTCCCAGGCTCCCACCGCCCAGGACTGTCATTCTGTTTCTTTCCCCAGACCCTGGGCTCTCCGAGGGCAGACAACAGCCGTCTGTCTCACCGCTGCCCCCGACACCCAGGACAGGACCCGGGCCCTGCCAGGGCCCCCATAAAAGCTGCTGAAAGGAAGATCAAGTCACTGTCGCATCCTTGAGGGCTGGTCACGGTCCCAGAGGTGGGAAATCAATGGGTCCTCCTCCCACCTGGGCCCAGCAGAGAATGTCACAAGGGCCGACGGGTGACCTCCCGCCTGACGCCCTGCCCTCTGCCTCTCCTGCCCCACATCTCTGGCTCTTCCAACTGTCCTGCTCTATAGAAGTTACCATCTTACAGGTGAAACTGGGCCTCAAAGAAGTCAAGGGACCTGTGTGTCACACCATTCCCACGTGGCAGGATGGGCCCTGGCATCCCAGCGGAGTGGAGCTACTTTAAGGACCCATGAGGTCACGTACAGCAATGGGCACAATGAAGTGTCTTGCTTTTGTTTTTGTTATTCCAGAGAGGCTAAGTCCCGGCTGGACTGCACAAGCGCCCGCCCTCGTGGCCCCAGGGAAGTCTACACGAACAGGTTCGCTGACTCGCCTCACCTCGTGGGGCCATCTGAGGGAGCTCGGCAGGGTGTGGCCCAGCGAAGGGCCTGCTCTGAGGCAGGGCTGGGACTCAGGGAGGCCCCAAAGTGGCTGTCCTGGGCCTCTCTAGCCTTCCTGCCCTCTTCCTTGCTGGCTGAGTCCTCTAGAGTTTGGGGTCCTCCCTTCTCCCCGAGGGCATTCCCTGGAGTCCCTGGCCACTGAGGGGAGAGCAGGATCTACCCTGGGGCTGCGGAGAAAGGCTTCATTGCTGATCAAGACGCACGGAGGCATCCCTCTTCTTCCCCTGGCCAGCACCCAGGCATGTGGCACCAAGGCTGCGCAGTGACCGTGCCACCAGCTCAAGGACAAGTCAGTGGGATCGCAGAGAAGCAGCCCAGGAACAAGACCCACCTCTGCTGCTGGTCTTTGAAGACGGAAAGTCCCCCTGGCCGCTTGAACCAGCTGCGGAGCTGCCGCAAGGCCCCAGAGCACAGCCAGAACCGGGCACTGCCAGGCACCCCCACCCCGAAGCAGCACCCCTAAGGACCAGAAGGGAAGTTTCTGCACGGGTCCCCTATGCACTGCCCTGCGGCCAGGACAGGAACGGCCTGCAGCCCTCTGACAGCTCTGCTGCCTCTGCCCGCCCCTCCCCGGAGCTCAGACTCGGGAAGGGCGCGGCCCACTGGGGAAGTGTTAAGTGGGACCCTGGGCTTGGGAGTCAAGGGCTGGGCGGGTGAGCACCTTCCCGTCTCCGTGGGGCTCCACTGGGCGACTCTAGCGAAGTCCATGCACTAGAACGCAGGCCCCACGAGGAATTCTGTGCTTTGCCTATTGCTGGATCTGCAGTGCCTGGCACGTAGTACATGCTCCATAAATACGTGCTCAAGCACGCACGATCCCACCTCTTCAGCTGTGGCGTAGGGTCAGAAACCTGCCCTGCACAGTTGCTAGGTATGAAAAGAGGAAGCAGGTGTCGACCTGTGACCCGCCCCTGGCCTTGCCTCCTCCTGCCGTAGGAAGCGGGGCTCAGGCCCAGGTGGTAGGCCCAGGGAAGGGGTCCTCCTCTCCAGGGCAAGTTCCCAGGGGCCCCGCCCCACACAGCACCCTGCCAGCCTCCACTGCCCATCCGTGCTCTCTGCCAACCTCCGCCAGCAGGCTGGGCGAGGGCGGAGCAGGTGAGGACGTGGGGACAGTGGCTGGACTTCACCTGCAGGCATACACCAAGCTGGGGACAGAGCGCTTGCGTGAGGGGTCCAGGGCAGGATGTTTCAGGACAGATCCCCACGGCCGCAATCAGACACAGCAGGGAGGCCACGGGCCCCAGAGCTGGGTGCGGCCAGTGTTCCGCAGGGGAACAAACACTCAGGAAGCGGCACGCCTGGCACCTTCTCCAGGTGACAACTGGATGTATCAAGGCCAATTCTATTTTTTCGTTTAAGGCAAATTCCTTACAGGCCCCCACGGCCACCGTGTATCCTGGTTCCAACTGTCCGAAAGGACGTTGGAAAATGCAGTGAACCGAAAATCAAGAAAAGACCAATTCAGGTTTACGCCAATGTACACTCGTCAATCATCTCTACTATTACTCACAGCCTCGGTCACGATAACCACCTGACGCCTCCCACTGTGCGCCAGGCGTGAGCCACCAATCCCGCCCTCGCCAGACCCGCATAGGTCCGGACTGTTCCTCCTGCCCATTTCCCAACAGAAGCTCAGAAGGAGAGGTGCCCGCGGTCACTGGGGGTAAAAGATAGAGAAGGACTGGAACCCAGATCGTCCTTTCCAGGAACCTACTACGAGTTACTCAGTGATGTGTAAAAACAAGGGCACGTCAGCTGGCTCCGAGGGCCAGGCTGGGCGGGCACCCAGGCTCTCCCCCGCTGCGGCTGTCCCTGCCCGGCACTCCAGCCCCACCCTGGTTTCCAGATCGGCCTCCACGGCCTCCAGATGAAGCCGGTGGATAAGCAGCGGGAATTTCTAGTGCTCCTTCTGGCAGCGCTGCTGGCTCTGTGCCCAGGCGGCGCCTTGGCTTCTGCCCTAGAACAAGGAAGGTCCACCCCTCCATTTGAACCAGACAGACTGGTTTCTCCTGGTCCCTGAGCCCCCAGCCCAGGCCCCCAGAGAAACCCTGCTCAGGACAGGGGACCCTCGCATCCGCTGACCCCTTCACTGGTCTGGGTGGCCCCGCCGGAAGCTGCGGGGCATGCCGCACCCTCCCAGGCAGCACCCAGGGGACCAGAGGACTGTGCCTTACAGTGCGGTTTACCCCGCCGCTCAGCTAGGAGGGCAGGAGGCAGCTGGGGGCCAGAGGGTGACACAGAAGGCCCTGAATCTGCCACCACCTGTCCCAGGGCCTTGCCCAGGCCCCTCTGCCCAGAAGGCTCATCCCACAACCCAGACACCCTCGTTCATAGCACAGGCCCCTGTGTGTGCATCTCTCTGGGTTCATACATCCAACAAGCACCACTGAGAAGGGGGAGGGGGAGGAGGGGCAGCAGGGTCACTGTTGCAATTTTAGATAAGGGGCCAAGAAAGATCTCACCGGCCCGTGACACGTGATCCCAGACCCAGGGAGGGGAGGGAGGGGATGGGAAGGAGCCGTGTGGATATCTGGGAAAATCCGCCTTTACCCCTGGGCCCCTGTGTGGGTCTCTCCCGCCTACGTGTCCACCTGTCCCCACGGTTCTCAGTGGTGTCTACACGTACATCCGTGTCTCTCACTCACACACACACACACACACACGCACACACACACGCGCACACACACGCACTCACACACACACTCGCACACACACACGCACACACACACTCACACACACACGCACATACACACACACACACAGGCACACACACACACTCACACACACACGCACTCACACACACACACTCACACACACACACACACACACACACTCACACACACACACACACACCCACAGACACTCACAAACAAAAACACACAAGCACACACACCCACACACACACACCCACACACACACACTCACACACACACCCACACACACTCACACACACACACAGCCAAACCTCATCCTCCCCTCCTTCCAAACTCTCTGAGGCGCTGCAATGCCTCCCTGGGCAGGTGATACAGATAAACAAAGAGAACCGTCTGGAAACCTCAAGGGTATTTTTTGTTGTTGCTGTTGTTTTTCCCTGAAAACCTGAAGAACTTGGATCAGGAACTTTTTCTTTAAACGAGGACTGCAATGTCAAAAAGCACACATTCACAAGACCTTTGCATCTCCAGAGAATTTCTCCACAATTGGGCAACAGAGATGTTTTTGTTAAAACCACCTGCGGGACCAGAGAGGGCAGATTCGTCACGAATGCCTGACCAAGAGGCATTCCTCTCTCCAGCACAGCCCTGCCCGCTGTGACAGCCAGACAGGCCAGCTTCCTGCTCTATGTCCTTCAGTGACTCTGGGGAGATGTTTCCTCTTTTGCTGTGGGTTGACGTGTTTAAGTCCGAAGCCCCGGTGCCCGTGAATGTGACCTCATCGGGAAACAGGGTCCTCGGCCGATGCTCTCAAGATGAGGTCATGCTGGAGTGGGCTGGGCTCCTCGTGCAATGAATGGCACGAGAAAACGTGGACACAGAGACCCACACCGGGAGAACATCCGTGGAGATGGGTAGCTCCCCACCAGCTCCGAGAGCCGCAGGGAACGGGTTCTCCCTGAGAACGAACCAACCCGCCAACACCTAGATCCCAGACTTCTGGCCTCCAGAGCCATGAGACAATACATTCCTGTCACTTTAAGCCACCCAGTTTGTGGTACTTAGTTACAGCAGCCCTAGGACTGCTGTATACATTTTTCTTAGCTACTCTTTGAATCTGTGCATGGGTGTCATGATCTTATTTAGCTGTGTGACGTTGGCACCAGTCCTGATGGAAGGTCGCCCTATCAGCTCCTTAGGTTCAAGCTCCGGCCCTGCCAACTTACTGGCTGTGTGACCTCAGGCAAGCTGCTTAACCTCTCTGTGCCTCAGGGTCTTCATCTTCAAAAGGTGCCTACCTCAGAGAGTGGTTTTGAGATGTAAATGAATACAGTAGGCAAGGTACTGAGACCAGCACCCAACACAGGCTTAACATTCAACACGTTCCAGTGTCTTCGGCGCTCTGAGGGATTAAGAATGTGGGTTTTCTCATCAGCTCCCTGTGCCTGGTTTCCTACGGTAGTGACACTGTGTGTAGCTCCTTGGGGTGTGAGGCCTCAGTGAGAGAATGCACGTACCTAAACTCAAGTATACCAGGCACAGGCCCTGGCCCAGATAAGGGCCCGATGCCAGGGCCGGGCCTGCCCACCTTACAGGTGAGGCGGCTGGCTCCCAGGGGAGGCCCTAGGAACCTCCCGGAGCTGCACTCTCCCGGCTCCTCACAGCCGAGGGTTCTCGGGCAGACCCCTTCACCCCTTTGGACCTCAGCCTGTCCCCTGGGAGCAGGGAGGCTCACCCCACTGTTCTCTGCCGTCCGCCGCAGTCAGAGGTCCAACACTCAACACAGGCGGCCCGACGCCCTCTCTCCCGTGTTGGGGAGGAATTCTACCAACCCCACGAGCGCTAAGCTACCTCCTCTCTCGCCCCAACGTGGTCACCCCAACTCTCCTTTCAGCCCTCCTCACTTCCTGGGCGGGTCAGAGCTTTGTAGACTCACCGTGTGGCCCTGCGAGGGTCACCTAACCTTTCCGGTCTGTTTCCTCATCTGACACGTGAAGCAGTTGGGGAGTGGGGGGGCGCCTATCCTGGTCACCTCGAGACGTGCTGTGCGGGTGAAACGATGTGGAAGGAAAAGTTAAAAGCCGCAGCGGTCAGGAGGGCTGTCGGACAGTCGCGGGTTTGGGGGACAGATCCCGGAGCGACGGAGCCTGGAGGGGACCCCAGGGTCTCACCCGCAGCCTCCAGGGCTGGCAGGACACAGAAGTGACCACGCTGGGCCAGGTGGGGTCTCTGGAGCGGGACAGCAACCACTGGTGCTGGTGGGGACACAGGCCTGGGGTGGCCAGAGCTGCTGATTTTTCAAGAGACACTAAAAGTCTGGGTTTGTACGTGGAAATCTTCAGCTTTTTAAACATGGGCAACTAAACCAAATGTTTTAAAAACGACGTGAGGGTAGGGACCACCGACTGCTGGGGGGGCCGAGGCAGCAAATCCTTCTACGGCCCCCACCGCTCCGTCCAGGAAACTGAGGCCCAGGGCCGCAAAGTGAACCCGTCCCGGGGTTCCCCTCACCAGGGACACATCTGGGCAGCTTGAGGACACTCAGAACTTGGCCAGGCCCAGCCACCACCCCCGCCCTGGCCCTCCTCCCTACAGTGAAAGGGACTTTATGGGGACAAAAAGCCACCCATTGTGTCACACAAGACAAAGGGGCAGGGGACAGAGGCTCCAGGCGCCTGGGCTGGCCACGCCACCCCCGCCCCGTGTGAGAGGGAGGGCTTCGAGGAAGGCACCTTGGAATTCCCATGCCGTAAACTGAGCATTCGAGGACCCTGGAGTCGTCAGGCCCCGGCTCTCCAGGGAGGGACAGCAGACTCAGAGCCCGGCCCCAAACCAACCAGAGCGGGACAGTATTTAACAGTTCTAAGCCTCCCCTGTTATCAGAAAAACGGGCGTGTGAGTTAAACTGAGTCATTAGGTCATGGAACAGACTCTCCCAAGGGCCTGCTCTGTGCCAGGCGCCGTTCTAGGCCCTGGGAATGCGGGGGGAGCTTGGCATGCAGGGTCCCCGCCCGGACCCAGCCCCCAGCTCGGGCTGTTTCTCAGCAGCGCTCCACGGTGGGGTCCCAGAAACTCAGAGCTCACCTGACTGCCCACCAGCCTCCTTCCCTCGGGGCTTTCCTGGGCCTCCCCCACAAAGCCCACCTGGGCCTGTCCAGCCACACAGAGCTCCTCCAGGAAGTCCTTACCCCCTTGTAAGGCCCCAGGTGGAGTCCTGGCCTTCATCTCCCTCCACCCCTGCCCCTCGCCCACCCCGCCAAGCCCCCACCAGGGCTTCACTCCCAGGGGCTTCCTTCCTCTGGGCCCAACTCTCTCAAGAGAAGCACTTGACCCATTTCACAGATGAGGGAAACTGAGGCTCTTGGAAGATCTGGACCTGGCCCAAGGTCTTTTTTTTTTTTTTGAGACAGAGTCTCACTGTGTTGACCGGGCTAGAGTGCTGTGGCGTCATCCTAGCTCACAGCAACCTCAAACTCCTGGGCTCAAGCGATCCTCCTGCCTCAGCCTCCCAAGTAGCTGGGACTACAGGCATGCGCCACCATGCCCAGCTAATTTTTTCTATATATTTTTAGTTGCCCGATTAATTTCTTTCTATTTTTAGTAGAGACGGGGTCTCGCTCTTGCTCATGCTGGTCTCGAACTCCTGAGCTCAAACGATCCGCCCGCCTCGGCCTCCCAGAGAGCTAGGATTACAGGTGTGAGCCACCGCGCCCGGCTTGGCCCAAGGTCTTGCATGGTAATAGATGGAACTTGGACAATTCTGTGGCCCAGACTCTCCTGCCCCTGCCTCCAATTCCCAGGACACTCCCCTGGAGACTACTTTGTTTGAAGGGAGCATCAGGCCAGAGCAGAGAGGGGCCGGGCAGAGCTCGAACACAGGGCAGCTGGGATAACAGGAGCCTCGCGTTCTCAGCATGCCAAGCAAGGGGACTGCCGCCTCAGGCAGGCCCGATCCTCCCGTCGGCCTTCCAGAGGAAGAACTGGCATCGGGAACACGCGGGCCTGGCCTCTGCCTGCTGGGGAGTGGGGCTGGGGATGGGCTGAGGTGAGGTCTTCCTCAATCCCTGGACCTCCTTCCTGAGACACTGGCTCCAATCCTGACCGGGCCCTGATGTGCGGGGTGACTTGAGCAAGGCTCGAGCGTCTCAACTTCAAGGAGGGGCCAGTGCCCCATCGTGCCACCCTCACACAGGGCACCATCCCCACCCCCAAATTAAAGCCGAACGTCCCAGAACAGGCACAGGCCTCCTCCGCAGCAGCTCGTATCCTGGGTCCTGTGTAACCTTTAGCCCTGGCCTCTGTGAGGCCCGGAGGTGCCACCCTGGCCTCTCCTCCTTGGGCAAACAGGAGGGGACAAGCCAACCCAACAGCTAAGGGCCTGGGCCCAGTTCTGTCAGAATCAGGGCTGAGGTCACTGAGCTGCCAAGAGAGATAGTTCCTACTACCGTCACCAGCCTGGGTCCTCAATCACCATGGAAACCAGGGCGACCACCCTCCCTGTGATTCCCCTAATCGATGAGTGGGAAATTGGGGTTCTGGTCCTCACTGAATTCTGCTACAAGCAACTCCCCAGCTGACAAGGAGTGGCCACCACCCACCCCTGCCAGGATGACAGAAACAGTAACAGCCTCGGAGACTTTAGCCCCATGTGTCTCTGATGTGGGTGTCCTCTTTCCGCCTAGGGATGGTTGGGAAAATCACCCAAGGTCACTCTGCCAGTAACACTGAACTCAAGGCTAGTGCTCACTGCTGTGTGATCCTGGGAAAGTGCCTTTCCCTCTCTGGGCCCAAGGCGGCATTCAAACACCACCTCACAGCCTGTGCCATATCCACAAACTACCTGTACTATTTTTTTATTCAATATCTTCATTTACTTGAAAGCTTTTTAACGTTATTTTATTTTTGAAATATGTAATATATATGACATGGTAGGTAACCAAATAG